>PVKC010043444.1:0-11776 GCA_004027635.1 Crocidura indochinensis | reverse complement strand
AAAAAAAAAAACAACAACAAAAAACCGGGGCCCAGGAGATAGCATGGAGGTAAGGCGCTTGCCTTTCATGCAAAAGGTCATTGGTTCGAATCCCAGTGCCCCATATGGTCCCCCGTGCCTGCCAGGAGCAATTTCTGAGCATGAGCCAGGAGTAACTCCTGAGCACTGCCGGATGTGACCCAAAAACAAAACAAAACAAACAAAAAAAAAAACCAAACTAGACAAAGAAAGCGAACAAAAAAACTTGCTGCATACCCCTTTTTTCTTTTTCTGTTTTAATTTTTTATTTATCTTTTAAGCAGGGGGTCTTGCCTCTTTCATAGAACTTTAGGACATGAATTATTTTGTTTCACCACATATTTATTAATTTTTTTATAAAACTAATAAGAATGGAAAAACTAAAGGGACCAGGGGCCAAGTATCTCAGATACATTGGTGGAGAAAAAAATAAGGACATAACTGAATATCCATACAAAAGTCAATGACAGTAGAATCAAGAGACCTATACTTTAACAATCTAAACTTAAATGGTCCCATTATACTGGCAGATCAGGGGGCAAAGGATGGTGGTATAGGTTGCACTCTGGGTTCATTGGTGGAGGGAGGTTGACACGGGGGGTGGGAATAGCCCTGACTCACTATATATCTGAAATTCAACTATGAAGGACTTTGTAGATCACAAAGATTTCAATAAAAAATGTTACTGCAACACTAGAATTTTGTAGTTGATTAACTTCCAAATGATTCATTACAAGATATTGCATTGTCTATTTCTTGTGTCTATGCAAAAAAAGACATTGCCATAATATAAAACATACAAAAAGGGTTGGAGCTGGAGCAAGCACAGTGAAGAGAGAGTTTGTTTTGCATGCGACTGACCTAAGTTCTATCCCTGGTCTCTCATACGATTCCCCAAGCCTTTCAGGATTAATTTCTGAGTGCAGAGTCAGATATGGCCCCAAAACAGAACAAAATATACAAAAAAGTGCAGAGGTGAGAAAAGCAAGTATTTCACTTACATCATGATTCTGTCCTCTACATTATTTCAGGTTATTAACTTTAAGACAAAAGTATTTTAAATACCTCAAAACAGACTTACAGTTTGATCTCAAAGCAAATTGTTTAAATTTGGATTCATTTCTAATACTTTCTAATTTCCATGCAAATATTTTAATTGCTTTTTAAATAATTTTAAATTTTATTTTCTATAACTTTAAAAGTCCAATTCTTACAACTTTATAACTTTTCAGGGTTTTTTTTTTGTGGTTTTTTTTTGGGGGGGGAGGTCACACCCGGCAGTGCTCAGGGGTTACTCCTGACTCCATGCTCAGAAATTGCTCCTGGCAGGCACGGGGGACCATATGGGGCACCAGGATTCGAACCGATGACCTTTTGCATGAAAGGCAAACGCCCTACCTCCATGCTATCTCCCAGGCCCCGACAACTTTATAACTTTTCAAAAAACTTCCATCTAGGGCCTGGTTGGTGGCACAAGTGGTAGGGCATTTGCCTTCCACGTGCTAATCTATGACAGATTGTGGTTCAATCCCCTGGCATCCCCCAAAGCAGGACCGATTTCTGAGCACATGGCCAGGAGTAACCCCTGAGTATCACCAGGTGTAGGCCAAAAAGAAAAAAAATTCCATTTAAGTTATTATGTAACATGATTAAATCACACTTTTAATCAGAGTACACAGAGTAACACAGCAGTTCAAAATTCATGATTGCAAATTAGTTACTTGTTTAAAATTAAGAACTTGTTGGAATGAGTCTATGGAGCTATTCTTGCAAAAATTATGTCATGAGGGGCCGGGCGGTGGCGCTGCAGGTAAGGTGCCTGCCTTACCGCGCTAGCCTTGGACGGACCATGGTTCGATTCCCCCGGTTCCCATATGGTCCCCGTGCCTGCCAGGAGCGACTTCTGAGCACATAGCCAGGAGCAACCCCTGAGTGTCACTGGGTGTGGCCCAAAAACCAAAAAAAAAAAAAATAATAATAATGTCATGAATTTTTTTCTAGTGTCATGAATTCTTTGTGTGTGTGTGTGTGTTTGTTTTGTTTTGTTTTATTGTTGTTTGGGGGCCATAAACAGTGATGTCCAGGTGTTACTCTTTTTTTTTTTGTCCCCTAAATTCCCAATACAGACCAGGCAAGGGTCTGGGTTGAGGTGTATATGGGGTGAATTTACTGTACCTCCTCTTTCTATACAGTCAGTGTGAAGAACACAGCCTGTGATAAGAATTGGGAGGCGTGTCATGAATTCTTAAAGCAACTGTTCAATGTAATTTACATTTCTTTTTTTACTAGAGATTTTTTCAAAGAAATAGTTTCTCAATTTACTAAGTTACTTTAACTTTATTCCACTACCAGAGATATTTCATTTTCTCATCCTTTTTTTGAAATTTAGTTCTTTATATTCCCTACATAGAAAAACAAATGTTCAATTGCATGCAATTTTCAATACACAGTTCAGATAGTCTTACACGATTTTTATTTTGTACCATTAGAACAACTTTTGAAAACATAATTTAGAACAGAGTGATAAAGTTTTAGCTTGTTCCCTTTGTTCTCTTCATTAAAGTCCAATTCACTGGACAACTCCTGGTCCAGTATAAGACCCTGCATTGTATACATTCTAATAATCAAGCAAACAAGTATTCTTTTTTGTTTGTTTGGTTTTGAGTTTTGTGTCACACCCAGCAATTCTCAGGGGTTACTCTTGGCTCTGGGGTTAGAAATCACTCCAGGCAGACCCAGTGGATCATACGGGATGTTGGGATAACAACACAGGGTTGATTGTGTTCAAGGCAAACCCTCTACCACTGTCCCATTGCTTGTGGCCCCTAAGTATCATCAATGCAATCTAATAAGTCCTGTCAGAAGACAATGATAAGCCTTTTCTCAGTGTAGACGTCTGACCAGATTCTGATAGTGTGGGTGATATTTCTTATGCTTAGTTAAAAGCATTTATTTGGCCTAAATACTAATCTTTCTTCTTTTGTATTAAGTGTGGATATATTTGAGTATTTACTTCCAAACATAAGTATTTATGCAGACAAAAATAGCCTTGATTAAATTTCTTTTTACCTGGGAAAATTTGCACTAAAAGATATTTTATAAACAACTTCAATCCTCATAGTCTTTTAAAAGACCCTGCAGGCTTAAAACAGACTGCTGTAAGGTGAAAGGAATGCTTGCTTTGGTACATTGCTAAGGAACACTGAGTGACTTGCTAATTAAATTTACCTCAGAGTTAACATTCAAACTGTGACCTAGATGTAGCAATGGGCTGTTAAGAAAACTTTGACCAGGGGGCCGGGTGGTGGTGCTGGAGGTAAGGTGCCTACCTTGCCTGTGCTAGCCTAGGACGGACTGTGGTTCTATCCCTCGGCTTCCCATATGGTCCCCCAAGCCAGGAGCGACTTCTGAGCGCATAGCCAGGAGTAACCCCTGAGCGTTCACCGGGTGTGGTCCAAAAACCAAAAAAAAAAAAAAAAAAAAGTTTGACTAGGTATAGCTTTGTATCTCTTTCATATAAGCTTGTCTCTTTTATTGCCCCTTCTAAAAGCCAGACCTTAGGAAGTTAGTTATCTGTGATATAGTCCCTATATCCCAAAATCTGTTCCCTCAGGAATAGGAATTTTGATAGAAAAGCCTGCTTTCTTGCTAAATCCCTTAACATCAGAATTGACACCTAGAGGCTGGCCAGAGAGGAACTGCTTTGAGATGTTAAATTTTGCCTTCTTTTTATCCTCTGGACTCTATTTTTCATTTTTTTCAATTCCATTATTTAAACACTGTGATGATAAATATAATTGTAGTTGAGTTTCAGTCATGCAAAGAACACCCCTCTTCACCAGTGCAACATTCCCATCACCAATGTCCCAAATCTCCCTCTTCCCACCCTAACCACACCTGTACTCTAGAGAGGCTTTCTACTTTTCATTTATTCACATTGTTAGAATAGTTCTCAATGAAGTTATTTCTCTAACCCACTCATCACTCTTTGTGGTGAGCTTCATGTCATGAGCTGGACCTTCCAGCCCTCCTCTCTTGTCTCTGAGAATTATAAAATTTCCCCTTCTAATTTTTCTCCTTGTTGCAGTGATCAAGGTCACATACACTGGGCTGTACTGACACATAGGTGCTTGCTTGGGTCACACATTTTGGTTGTAGTGTTTGTTGGGTGTTGAATAGTCTTCATGCATACAATATTCCAACACCTGTCCCTTCCTTCCTTGTGGGCCCCTCTCTCCACTTCCCTCCACCAATGTCTGCATTTTTACAGATATACCCTAGGTTGCTGTAACTGGACAGCTTGGCTGAAGTAGGTTTAGAGAAGGAACTGATCTCCTAACACCATTGTTGCAGGAGGCCAGAGACTGCTTGTGCAGTGGGGAAGGTACATGCCAGATTCTAGGGTTCTGGGAAGGTTGCCCTTTCATCACCACTCTCTCCTCATCCCATGTTCTTTCTTTCCCCTTTATTCTTCAGATCCAGGACTAGGCCCTGGATGTTGAAATTTTCCGGAGAATAATTCCAGAGGACAAGAGTACTGGCATTATTAGGTAAGTAATATGGTTGATCACACACATTATTGGGGTGCTGGATCCCAAGCTTGGGGGTGGTACAGGAGCCCTCAATCCTTAAGACTGCAATGTAGGTATTTTTCTTGCCTCTGAGCTTTCCTAGTGCACTAAGATTCCTCATTGTAGACATCTTGATGAAAAGCTGTGGGTTTTCTTTAGATCCTGAGCTTCCAGTTTTGATCTTAGTCACCTAGATGCTAATAACCTGAATTCTCATCTGGTCTTGGGCCCTTTCAGTTGAGGCTCCTGAGTGTTGCAGGGATCTTCTCTGCACTCACTGAAGATACAGGCTCAGGGACAGGAGGGGGCTGATGTAGGCTAAGTCATGATATTGAGCGTGAGCATAAGTGTTAGAGTGTATATACATGTGTTGATTCTGGCCTTGTGATCACTGCTGGCCCCCAGAAATGCTGCTCATGATCAAGTCTGGAGCAGGGACCCCTTCTTTTTCTGGTAATTCCAATTTCACAAATTCCAGAGAAGCATCCAGGCCTGGGGTTTTGTTTTGGAGCAAACTTTTGATTATGATTTTAATTTCCTCAATAGTGATGGGGGTGTTTAGATATGCTACATCCTCTTTATTCAACCATGGATGGTTATAAGAGATCAAGAATTTATCCATTTCTTCCAGGTTCTCATATTTAGAGGCATAGAGTTTCTCAAAGTAGTCTCTGAATATTCTGAATCTCTGCAGTATCTGTAGTGATCTTCCCCTTTTCATTTCTGATACGGATTATCAAGTTTCTCTCCCTCTCTTTCTTTGCGAGCTTTGTCAATGGTCTATCAATCTTGTTTATTTTTTTCAAAGAACCAACTTCTGCTTTCAATCTTTTGGACTATTGTTTTTTTGTTTCCACTTCATCATTGATTTCTGTTCTGAACTTTGTTACTCCCTCTGTCTCCTATTTTTGGTTCCCTTTGTTGATCATTTTCTAATTCTATAAGCCGTGTCATTAAGCTATTCAGGTATGCTCCTTCTTCCTTCCTAATGTGTGCTTGCAAAGCTATAAATTTTCCTCTCAGTACCACTTTTGCTGTGTCCTATAGGTTCTGATAGTTTGTGCTTTCATTGTCATTTGTTTCTAGGAAAGGTTTTATTTCCTCTTTGATTTCATCTCAGACCCACTGGTTGTTCAGTAGCCGGCTGTTTAATTTCCAGGTGTTAAATTTTTTTCTGTGTCCCTTTGTAGTTTACATCTAACTTCAGATCCTTGTGGTCAACAAAGGTAGCCTGCAAAATTACTATACTCTTGATTTTATGGAGGTATATTTTATGTGCCAGCATGTGGTCTATCCTGAAGAATGACCCATGTATGTTGAAAAAGAATGTGTATCCAGGTTTCTGGGGATGGATATATATATATATATATATATATATATATATATATATATATATCAGATTTGTCAACAATTGTATTAAATACTTTTCTGGTCCCTCCTTGGTTGCATATTTGTTTAGGAGAGCAATCTCTTCCTGCTGTACATATCCCTTAATTAGTACAAAATGTCCACCTTTGTCACTTACAACTTTTCTGAGTATAAAATTTGTGTCATCTGATATTAGTATGGCCACTCCAGCTTTTTTAAGGGTGTTGTTTGCTTCGATTATTTTCCTCCCGCCTTTGATTTTGAGTCTATGTTTGTTCTGACTATTCAGGTGTGTTTCTTGTAGGCAGCAGAAGGTTGGATTCAGTTTTTTGATTCATTTAGCCACTCTGTGTCTCTTAATGGATGCATTTAATCCATTGACATTGAGAGAGATAATTGTCATGGGATTTAGTGCCATCTTTGTGCAGAATTTTGGTGTATCTGTTGGTCTGTCTTGTCTTAAATTAGACCTTTTAGTTTTTCTTTTAAGTTTGGTTTTGAGTCTGTAAAGTTTCTGAGCTGCTGTTTATCTGTGAAGATATGTATACTTTCTTCAAACCTGAAAGTGAGTTTTGCTGGGTGCAGTATTCTAGGTGAAGCATTTATTTCATTGAGTTTTGTCACTATGTCCCACCACTGCCTTCTGACCTTGAGTGTTTCTTGTGACAGGTCTGCTGTAAATTTCAAGGATGCTCCCTTGAATGTAATTTCCCTTTTTGCTCTTGCTGCTTTCAGTATTCTGTCTCTATCTGCGGAATTCATCATTGTGACTAGGATGTGTCTTGGAGTGTTTTTCCTGGGGTCTCTTTTAGCTGGTACTCTTTGGGCATGCAGGATTTGGTCACACATATTCTTTAGCTCTGGTACTTTTTCTGTGATGATGTTCTTGACTGTTGATTCTTCTTGGAGATTTTCTTCCTGGGTCTCTTGAACTCCAATGATTCTTAAATGAGCTTTATCAAAGACTTCTATTTTCATCTGTTCACATTATTTGAGTAATTTTTCCATTGTCAGATCATTTTTTTTGTTTTGTTTTTGTTTGGGGGTCACACCCAGCAGCGCTTAGGGGTTACTCCTGGCTCCATGCTCAGAAATTGCACCTGATAGGCTCAGGGGATCATATGGGATGCCGGGATTTGAACCAGTGACCTTCTGCATGAAAGGCAAACACCTTGCCTCCATGCTATCTCTCCGGGCCTCTCATTATTTGCTTTAAGGCTTTTTTCCAATTTCTTCTGCTGTATGGAGTTGTTATGCATCTCATCTTCCAGCTCACTAATTTTTTTCAGACCACACCCCTTTGATGCTCAGGGGTTACTCCTGGCTAAGTGCTCAGAAATCGCTCCTGGCTTGGGGGGACCATAGAAGATGCCAGGAGATCAAACTGCTTTCCGTCCTAGGCTAGCGCTGGCAAGGCAGACACCTTACCTCTAGTGCCACCACGCCATTCCCCAGCTCACTAATTCTATCCTCAGCAACTGTTACCCTGTTGAAGAGATTTTCCATTGAGTTTTTAATTCGTCTACTGAGTTTTTCAGACTTTTATTTGACCTGATATTTCAGTTTGGAGTTTTCTGGCTTTTATCTTCATATTCTCTTGATTCTTATTAGTGTTCTGTTCAATTCGATCTATGCTTTCTTTGAGTTCTGTGAACATCCTCCATATTTCTTCTCTAAACTCCATATCTAAAAGACTGACTAGGTGGTTGACCGTTGTTGGGTCATCAGAGTTGCCATCTTCATTCTCTATGCCTGATGTTGGTCTGCGTTATTTCCCCCATTGTCATGCTTGTATTGTGGGTTTGTTTTTTTTTACGTGTTGTGGTGGTATTCATTGGCTAGGTGGAGTGTGCAGCCACAAAGCAAAGTGGAGCAGCGCTTTCCTTTGGCTCCATCCTTGTGGTGGGACAACTGTATCCACAGTCTCCAGGCAGGGAAGACTCAGACTCAGCTCAGGAGAAGCGAGCCCACGGAGGAAGGATGCCAGAGAGGATCAAAATTTCCAGGCTGAAGCAAGCAGAAGGAAGCCTCAAGATGTCTGCCATGCTAAGAGACCCATCAGAGTCAGCTGTCTCCACAGTTTCTGGTCAGGGAAGACTCACCTCCTTAGATTCATGTCTAATACTTTTTTTTATTTCATGAAAAATTTGAATTGTTTTTAAATAATTTTAAATTTTATTTTTTATAACTTTAAAAGTTCAATACTTACAACTGTATAAATTTTCAAAAAACTTCCATCTAGGGACCAGATTGATGACACAAGTGGTAGGGCATTTGCCTTCCACATGCTAACCTAGGATGGACTGAGTTTTGATCCCCTGGTGTTTGATCCCATATGGTCCCCCGAGGCAGGAGCAATTTCTGAGTGCACAGCCAGGAGTAACCCCTGAGTATCACCGAGTGTGGCCAAAAAGAAAACTAAACTTCCATCTAAGTTATTATGCAACTCAATTAAATCACACTTTAACCAGAGTACACAGAGTGACACAGCAGTTCAAAATTCACGATTACAAATGAGTTACACTTGTTTAAAATTAAGAACTTGTTGGTATGAGTCTATGGTGCCATTCTTGCTGAAATAATGTCGTCTACATCCCCTTTTATTTTTTAAGGCAATCATTCAATATAATTTATATTTCCTTTTTACTAAAATTTTTTTCAAAGAGATATAGTTTCTCAACTTACTGAGTTTTTTAACTTTATTCCACTATCAGAAGACATTTCATTTTCTCATTCTCTGTTTGAAATTCAGCTCTTTATATCCCCTACCTAGAGAAACAAATTTTCAATCATATATATTCTCAATACACAGCTCAGATAGTCTAATACCATTTACATTTGTATCATTAGAGCAACTTTTGAAAACACAATTTAGAGAAGAATGACAAAGTTTTAGCTTATTCCCTTTGTTCTTTTCATTAAAGTCCAATTTTCTCTTGAGACAACTCTTCTGCCAAAATACTTTAAATCCTGAGTTTCTTTTAACCATAAATATATATTTAGCTTTTCTTTTTTTTTGGGGGGGGTTTGGGTTTTTGGGTCACACCCAGCAGTGCTCAGGGGTTACTCCTGGCTCCATGCTCAGAAATTGCTCCTGGCAGGCATGGGGAACCATATGGGGCACCGGGATTCGAACAGATGACCTTTTGCATGAAAGGCAAATGCTTTACCTCCATGCTATCTCCCGGGCCCTATTTAGCTTTTGTTATATCAATTATTTCTATTCATAAAACCTTTAGAACTTTTAACTCTAATGTATCAGTCTTTTTTAATATCAAAACTATAACTAACATAAGATGATGATCTTTGCCAATCCCACTTCTTCCTAGACTTGGGGAGGAAATCAGGGAACTCTCTTGAACTGCAGGGAATATGGGTGACTAAAGCACAAAGGCTTATGCATTATTTTCAGAATCTTTTTTTTTTCGGTCTACACACATGACGTCATCAGGGGTTACTCATGACTCTGCACTTAGAAATGCTCCTTTCAGGCTCTAGGGACCATATAAGATGCTGGGGATTGAATCTGGGTCATATCTCCCAACACAGTTGCTGCAGGAGGCCAGAGACAGTTGGCCAGAGACCACCTGTGCAGTGGGGAAGGTATCTGCCAGGATCTAGGGTTCAGGAAGATTGCCCTTTCTCACCTCTCTTCTCCTCCTCCTGTATCTTCCCTTCCCCCTTCCTCCATATCTAGGACAAGGCTCTGGATGTTAAAATTTTCTGGCAAATTATGCCAGCTAACCAAAATGCTGGCATGATAGGTAAAGTGTGGTTATCCCTTCCCCCAATTTCCTGTTTATTCCACTTGAATGGTCAGACCCACCCACATTTGGGAGGGGTCTGAAGTTTGGAATAAAAGTGACCTGACCCCTGATTCAATGCCACTATGTACCGCAAAAATGACTGTGAAAGATTTGCTATTCACGTTGGTCACAATAAAAATTATTTAAAAAAAAAAAGTGACCCTAGGGGAAGGGAAGGCAGAAAAAGAAGCAAGGGACCAATCATGAAGGGCAGCAGGAAAGAGGCTGCTTAGCTTAGAAGTCATGTGGAGAAATGCACAAGGTAAGTTAAGACTGTGTAATAAAATTGGCTGTCTCCTGAATCTTTAACTGACTGCTTCGTGAATCTCTCCACCATTATCCTGCAACTTTCAGATCGGGCTGCCAAGAGACTACAGGCAGCATGCAGAGAAAGGCCTCATTCCAACAATAGGACTCTATATTTTATATTTAAACAACAGTAAGGTACATGGTGGATCACACGTTTTGTTGGGGTGCCGGATCCCAAGCTTGGGGATGGTGCTTGGAGCCTTCCTATATCAAACTGCAAGGTGAGCATTTCACTTGCCACTGACCTCTCCTAGGACACTAGGGTCCCTCACTGTGGATATCTAGATGAAAAGCTGTGGGGTTTCTTTGGACTTTGAGCACCCAGTTTTGATCTTAGTCACCTAGATGCTAATAACTTGAATTCTCATCTGGGCTTGGGTCCTTTCAACTGAGACTTGAACTTCACCCATCTGAGTGATGCAGGGTTCTGCTCTGCATTCACTGAAGCTACAGGCTCAAGAATAGGATGTTGTCGGGTAAGTCAGAATAGAGAGTGTGAGTGTAAATGTAAATGTGAGAGTGTATAATACATACAATACATATTGTACATACAATATGATGTGCGGATTCTGGCCTTGTGACCAATGGTGACCCCCAGAAATGATGCTCAAGGTCACTTCTTGAGCATGGACCCCTCCTCTTTCCGGGAATTCCAATTTCCCTAATTCCAGGTAAACATTCTGATCCACTGGCATGATGCTCCAGCAAGTTCAACAGTTGGAGCTGAAGAATGAGGGGAGGAGGGATAAGGAAGGAGATGAAGGAGACAGAAGGGGTGCCTTCTTGGACCCTAGATTTTAGCTGCTAGCTGCCTTTGCCCACAGCTCAGAAGGTCTCCAGGGTGCCTTGCCTCCTGCAGTCACTGTTTTGACGATCAGATCCCATTGTGAACCTGCCCCATGGAGTTTTCCAGTTGCCCCCAGCCGAGTCATATCTGCAAAAGTGTCACCTCATTAGGAGACCTCTGAGACCCACTGACACCACTGAGGGGCGCCCTTCCTCAGGATCCCAACAAAAACTCTGAAAGAACATTCCAAATAGACTTTATCAGTCTGTGGGACTGGCCATGCCGGGGCAGGGAAAGACAGGTCCACAGGCAGTGTGCACTGAAAAATTAGGACTGTGCATGACTGCCTAGAGTTCCCCATCACACCCCTCGGGACCCTCTGTGTTTTGACCAAGGCTCCCTGCAATTCTGGGTTGCTGGCCAGTACCCATTCCGCTGCATGGACGCTGCCTGCAAAGCCTGTATCTCTAGATCTGGGTGGAAACTGGTCTGCAGCACAGGGCCGAGGGGTGCTCCTTTGTAGGTCTAGCTAGGGTCAATGGTCGCGGGGGCGGGAGGCAGGGAAGGGTCCTCTCGGACCTACAGTACCTAGAGGCTGCTGGCAAACAAACCAAGTCTGAATCGAGGCAGATGGACAGGGTTCTGTCCTATTGGGCGGCGACAGTGCTGGGCGGGTTCCAAGTACTTAAATACTGGCCCGTAGCCTCCTTCCAGAGCCCTCACCACCCCCCGCCATGGATCTGGAGCTCTACCTGGATCTGCTGTCCCAGCCCTGCCGCGCAGTCTACATTTTCGCCAAGAAGAACCATATCCCCTTCAAGCTATATCCCGTGGACCTGCTCAAAGGCGGGACCGGGACTTTGTGTCCTGCTGCATCGCCTTTCCTACCCTCCCCCAGCAGCAAAAGCCGGTGTCTC
>PVKC010043443.1:0-11471 GCA_004027635.1 Crocidura indochinensis | reverse complement strand
GAGTGCAGTTATAGAAATAACTACACTGAGAATTACTGAGGGAACTGGAAAGCCGGTCTAGAGTACAGGTGGGAGTGGGGTGGGATGGAGGAAGATTTGGGACATTGGTGGTGGGAATGTTGTCATAATCATATTAGTAATGAAGATGCTTAAAGAAAAATATTAATAAAAAAAGAAAAAAGAAAAAATCATCTAACCCATTCAAAAAATGGGAAGAAGAAATTAACAAACACTTTGATAAAAAATAAATACAAATGGCTAAAAGGCACATGAAAAAATGCTCCACACCATCAATCATCAGGCAGATGCAAATCAAAACAACTAAGAGGTACCATCTCATACCACAGAGATTGGTGCATATCACAAAGAATGAGAACAAGCAGTGCTGGCGGAGATGTGGAGAGAAAGGAACTCTTATTCACTGCTGGTGGGAATGCTGTCTAGTCCAAGCTTTATGGAAAGTGATATAGAGATTTCTCCAAAAGCTGAAAGTTGAGCTCCCATACAATCCAGCTGTACCACTCCTTGGGATATACCTTAGGAACACAAAAATACAATACAAAAATTCCTTCCTCACACCTATATCCATTGCAGCAATGTTTACAATCCAGACTCTGGAAATCACCTAGATATCCCTCAATAGATGAATGGCTAAATAAATGGTGATGCATATATTCAATGGAATATTATGCAGCCATCAGAAAAATGAAGTCATGAAATTTTCCTATACATGGATGCATATGGAATCTATTATCTGAGTGGAATAACTCAGAGGGAGAGGGATATACACAGAATGGTCTCACTCATCTATGGGTTTTGAGAAAAATAAGAGACATTTGTGCAATGATTCTCAGAGACAAAAGAGAGGAGGACTGGAAAGCTCATGAGATGAAGCTCACCACAGAGAGTGATGGGTGCAGTCAGAGAAATAAATACACTGAGAACCATCATAACAAAATGTGACTGACTGAGGGAAGTAGAAAGCCTATCTAGAGCACAGGCCGGTGTGGGGTGGGGACGAGGGACTCTTGGGACATTGGTGATGGGAATGTTGCACTGGTAAAGGATTTTTTTTTCATTAAAAAATAAATTAATAAATATAAAAAATTAAGGTTTCCATTATTGTGTATAACATAGAACGAATTAAGAAAACATCTAAAGTGTCTCTGAAATTGAACCCTGAAGTTTTGATCTCAGGATTCAGGAGCTGCGTTAAACCTTGTCATAGTTAATTTACAGACAGAAAATAAAATGAACAAAATAAAATTTCACTTTTTATTAATATGTAAGATATTGAGAGTCATATATAGTAGCAAATAACTAATAACATTTGAGAAATACCTTTTCCTTCATGTATTTCTTTTTATTTATTTATTTATTTATTTATTTATTTATTTATTTATTTTTTGGTTTCTGGGTCACACCTGGCAGTGCTCTGGGGTTACTCCTGGCTCCATGTTCATAAATCGTTCCTGGCAGGCTCGGGGGACCATCTGGGATGCCAGGATTCGAACCAATGACCTTCTGCAATAAAGACAAACTCCATGCCTCCATGTTATCTCTCCGGCCCCCCTTCAGGTATTTCTTTAGCAATACTCAAATTAGCAGCTAATGCCAATCACTGGGAAGCACACCTTTTTGACATTTGCCAATTTTTTATTAAAAGATTCAATGAAGTAAAAGGTCAGAAATTTAGGAAAAACAATAGCTCTTATTTTACTAGATATACGTATTTTTAAAGTGATAGATATATTTTCCAATTTCTCTGAAGAATATTAGAAACCAACATTTGAGACTAAATTTTTAATATATGTGATTAATTCACTCAGTAATATCAAATAACCTCTCAAATTTTTTTATTGTGTATCATTTTGCCATAGCAACTGCACCTTCCCCAGCAACAAAACTGTAAAATCCTATTTTATAAGATTTATATCAATTTTCTGACATCGTCTCCTGCATAACTTTATTCAGAAAAGGATGAAATTAACTTTAAGAATGATTATTAGTTGCTAAATTACTACTAAGTTTATAAAAATTGAATTAATCATATATTATGCAGGATCACAGTTATTAGAATTTTGTTCTAAAAGTCAAAATGATAACCACCACTAAATTATAAACTTAACTGTTTCTCATTCATTGCAAATTATTGTATCCATATTTATCCCTAAAACTTCACATCAAAATTTAAGTACAATAGTAACTTTATATCAATTCAAATGTTTCATAAGCTATTTTTGTCTAATTATAACTCATATTCACTGCAAGTTATCAAAAGATCTTTGTGAGTGGGAATTGTTAATTTCAGTCCTCTAGCATTGGCCAAATATATTTACTTCCCAGGGCTCTGGTCTTTGGGGAGAGCTCCAAGAATTCAGAAAAGACAGCAGCACAGAAAGAGAGTCCCCTCAGTCCACAGTTCCCCCAGTAGAGCCTTATATTTACAAAATTAACCATCAGGTTCAAGTTTGCCTTACACATTAGTAACATGGCATTATACTTTATGTTAATATGGAACAATACAAAGACATTAAGGTTTTTCCTTCTTGAATATTTAGAATAATCATTACTTTAACTTCTTTGAAGCTCGCTTAATAAATTCTAGACTCACAAATTTAAATTTTGCTTCTTGTAGCATTTTCTACTACTGTTCATTAAATCTAAAACTCAATGACAAGTCAAGTAAATATTTGATATGTAAAAAAGCACTTATTTAAGTGTTTGTAATCAATACAGTGGTAACTTGAGATATAAAATTGATCCGGTCATGTCATATGCCAGCTGAAGTTTCAGACTTGCTTTGATTTCCATTTAGGAATTAGTATAAATCAATTGAACTTTTCCAGGGTTAACTGTGCTTTTAAAGGATTTTTATTATTAATATGTGCTGAGTATAAAAATCACATAAAAGATTATAGCACACTTGTAAACATTATCCATTTGATTGTGAGCAGAGCAACAGAGACTAATTCTGTTAGCTTACATCTAAAAAATGATTATTCTGTTGTAAGTAGTATGCTAGATTATACGTTTCATCATTTTATCAATTCTATGATTAATCATAGAAGCTACCATGTTCCTCTGTAAATGCAAAAGAAATTGAGGAACTTACACATTTTGACTAAAGCTATAGAGCAAAGAATTTGTCAAAAAATAAACAAACAATATGGGTTATCCCCATTAAAAATATGAGAAAAATTGAGTTTCAAAAGTCCCATTGTTCTTATTTTTCATCTATAAAAATAAATTAAAAGCAACAAAGCTTTGACTTCAGCTGGGTTTTAAAAGGTAAATAACGTTTTTTGAGAAATTTTTATTTATTTTTATCATAGTGGATTAAAAATCTTTCACAGTAATATTTTAGGTACATAATGACATTGAATCAGGGGTGCTCCCACCACCAATGTTGTCCTCCCTCCACCCCTGTTCCCAGCCTCCATCCCATATCTCCCTTCCCCCCACCCCCCCCCCCCCCCCCCCCCCCCCCCCCCCCGCGCCGCTGCTAGTATAAGTGGTCCCCTCTGTGTCTAGCTTGTTGTAGATTGGCCATCTGTTGTCCTTGGCTTTGGATTTGATGTTTAAGTCTGATCATCTTTCATTTCTACTTGATGTTCATAAGACTGTTTGGTCTTAGTACTCCCCATTATTTCCCCCCTCAATTTGTGAGTTAGAACAAGGTGGTTCAAGTTATGTTGTTCTGTTAGAAGGAAAGAAGGAAAAAGAGGGGGAACAAAAACGGGAGGAGTCCTTCCAGAGGCTATAAATATCAATTTAACACAAGAAAGGGGAAAAGGAAGCAAAACATAACAAGAATACAAATAAGCAAACAAAGAAACAAACAAAAATCCAACCCTAAAAGTACCACAGCAATAAAAACCACAGCGATAAAGACAATAACCAAAAATTAACCATGGTCCTGAGATAAAAACAAGACAAAGCTCAAAACAAACAAACAACAACGAACAGCAATAATAACAAAAAATTTTATCTTGTGTGTTTTTGGTTTTTTTTTGCATAGGCACAATAAATATTGGGGAGACTAGAAAGAAAGTTCCTTTGGCCCAAGAGATACAAGGTAATTATAGATATATTTCTAAAGCCCAAGAAAGAATGAGACATTAAAAAAAAGACAACATTTAATTCCTGCAAATTACTTGTACTTTTTAATTTATTTTAAAATTCCTCTTATTACAAGAGTTCAAAAAATTATATTTTAAGGATACAGTATTACTATATCATATAGAACCACCAAAGAGGCAATTGGCCTCCATCATGACCCACATTATATTTTCACACAATCTCCCACCTACCCCATATTAAGTTTTATCATTTATTGGTTTATTTATTTATTTATTTTGTTTCTGGCTAAGACCTGATGGTACTCAGGGGTTACTCCTGGCTCTTCACTCAGAAATTGCTCCTGGCAGATGGAGGACCATGTGGGATGGCAGGACTTGAACCACCGTTCATCCTGGATCAGTTGCATGGAAGGCAAACACCCTACCACTGCGCTATCTCTCCAGCCCCATTAACTTCAATTCTTTTTTTTTTGTTTTGTTTTTTGTTTTTTGGGTCACACCCAGTGACGCTCAGGGGTTACTCCTGGCTATGCGCTCAGAAGTCACCCCTGGCCTGGGGGACCATGTGGGACACCAGGGGATAGAACCGCAGTCCGTCCTAAGCTAGAGCAGGCAAGGCAGGCACCTTACCTTTAGTGCCACCGCCCGGTCCCTAGCTTCAATTCTTAACTTTAAGGTTTAAGTCTGAGGTATACGGCATTAAACTCATTTATTATACTGATTTGTGTCAGTATATACGCATATGGGACACTTGCATTTGTCTGCCTTATGAGTCCAGCTCAACTATAACCATGTATTTCTCTAAATGGTATATCAAAATGCGGTGTTTCATCTTTTTGTTTTGTTTTTGTTTCACACCCTGTGGTTTTCAGCACTTTCTTAAGGCTCTGTGCTCAGGGGTCACTCCTGATGATGCCAGGGGTACCATATGTAATGCCAGGGATCAAACCATGTTTGCCTTGTGTATAGCAAAGGCCCTACCTGCTGTAGTATCACTTTGGGCCCCTAGTTTTTCTTATTACACAATAGCTTTCCTTACTATGTAAACCACAGTTTCATTAAATTCTAATCATATGTAGGGCCTATGGACTCACACTCAATTTAAAATTCATTATTGATTTTGTCAAATATTTTATGATACTTTGATGAATTTTAAAATATAAAAGTAGAGACTGGAGCAATAAAATAGTAGGGTGGGGAAGGCATTTTCCTTTCCCATCTTGAAACAGTAATTTGATTCCCAAAACCCATATGATACCTTTGATCCAATAAAGTAATATCTGTGAGCAAAGTCAGGAGTAAACACTACACCACTGGATATGGTATCCAAACAAAAGAAAACAAAAAAATTGAATGTTTCAACTTTACTGTGATAAAAGTCAGGAAGCAAACACATGAGTTTTTAATAATAATTAGAATTTTTTTCTGTTGTTTGGCTGACCTCTGACACAATTAAAATTTAAATTGCTTAAATATTCTGAAACAGACGGCAGGTATATGATCAATTAATCTTAAATAAAAAGGCAAGGAATAGAAAGTGGAGCAAGGAAAGCTTCTTCAACAAATGGTACTGTAAAAACTGGTCAGCTGCATGCAATATAGAAAACTCCAATCTCTTCTTTATAAATGTGCAAAGTCAAATCAAAATGGATACTAGATCTGAAACCATGAGGTAGATAGAGGAAAATGTAGACAGAACACTTCATAACATTGAAGCTAAAGTCTTCTTAAAAGAAGAAAAACCACTGGCTAGGAAAGTGCAGCAAAGTAAACAAATCAGACTACAGTAAAATGAAAGTGTTTGCACCTTAGAAAAATTGTACCTCAAATACAAATACTGCTCATAGAATAGGAGAAGCTGTTCATCCAATATCCATCTGATAAGGCATTAATTTCTAATATATACAAGATACTGGTGGAACACAGTAAGAAGAAAACATCTAACACTTTCCAAAATGCAAGAAAAATGAACAGATATTTTCACAATGAAGAAATACAAATGTCCAAACGCACCTGATTTTTTCACTAATCATTTTTTTCCCTAATTATCAGGGAGATGCAAATCAAAACAACTATGAGGTACCATCTCACTCCACAGAGACTGGCAAACATCACACACACACACACACACACACACATCCATACACACATAGAAGAACAATCTGTGCTGGCCTGGTTGTGAGGAGAATGGAACTCTCATACATTGCTGATGAGAACAGAGACTGGTTCGGTTCTTTTGAAAAAAAAATATATATGTGCATTTGTCAAAAAAAAAAGAGAGAAATTATAGCTTGTATAAGATCTAGCAATACCGCTCCTTGGGATATAAATTAGGAATAACAACAAAAAATAACACAATATAAAAATGCCTTCTGCAATGCTATGTTCATTGCATCACTATTTACAAGAGTAAGAATCTGTACAGAACCCAGGCGCCAGACAACAGATGAGTGGCTGAAGGATCTGTGGCATATCTACATAGTGGAATACGATCCAGCTGTTAGGAAAAATGAAGTTTTGAAGTTTCCTTATACATAGGTGGATATGAAGAGTATTATACTGAGCGAAGTGTGTCACTGTGGAAAGGAACAGCAGAATAATATCACTCATATATGGGATAGAGAAGAACAAAAGATAGTGTAATAATAATATCTAGAGAGTAGAGCCAGGAGGACCAGTACAAAGCAGGAAGCTTGCCACAAATAGTGGAGCTGTGAAGTTAGGACAGAGAAGGGACTCCTATGATAATGATAATTGAAACTGATCACTCAGGTCAATAACTGTATTTTGAGTAGAGATAAGGTGATATGCACAGAATAGTATTACTTCATTAACAAAATGTAAACCAGAGTGATTTGCAGGAGACAGAGAGAGAGGGGAGGGAGGGAGAGAGAGAGAGAGAAATAAAGAGAGAGAGAGAAAGAGAGAGAGAGAGAAAGAGAGAGAGAGGGAGAGAGAGGGAGAGAGAAGAACAAAATGTCCCCACCAGAGGGAAGCAAAGGGTAGAGTAGGAGAGTAGGAGGGAAACAGGATACATTGGTGGTGGGAAAAGTTCTTTGGTGAAGGGTGGTGTACATTGTAAGACTGAAGCTCAATGATGAATAACTTTGTATTCACAGTGTTTAAATTTAAAATATAATAACAATAAAATAAAAATAAATAAGACAAAGCTTAAATTGCTTAAACCACTTTTGTATGATTTCTAGTCACCTGTTTCTTATGTTTTCTTTTTTAATTTTATGTTTTTGTGGTTTGGTGTTTGAATCATGCCAACCATTTTTCAGATTTACTTCTGGTTCCACAGGGGACACATGAAGTGGTTAAATCAAATCTTAGTTAGCCATGTGCGATGTCAACACCCTCCCACTATATCAATGTCCCTGGCCTCTCTAGCTCTCTTTTTGCTGTCACTGAGGAAGACCATATATTAATTTCATCTGATCTATTTCTAGTGTATCATGATTTTTCCATTTTATTTATTCTAAATTTGTCACTCTGATCATCAAATTCTAGGTTGTGAGAACAGGTATAACATTGCATCATAAAAATGATTTTTGGATGAAGAATCCTTTTCATCTAGATCACATAATTATAAATATATGCCAAACAATTGTATGATTTTTAAATACTGTGTATAGTTTATTGTTAATACAGTTGCCATGCTGAATCTTTTCATTATTAATATCTAATAAAAATCTCAACTAATATGTATTACCTTTTTATAAAAACTACACATTATAAAGAGCTACTGAATATAGAAATAATGAACAAAAAAAAAGTTTCAGAGCAGTAACACAATGGGTGGGTCATTTGCCTTACATGAGGCCAACCCAGGTTCTGTCTTTGGCATCCCTTTTAATTCCCCGAGAATCAACAGTAATACCCTTGGAAAGAGCCAGGAATGATCCTAACCACTATGAGGTGTGTCAAAACAAACAACCAAATAAACCAAAAAGAACAGTTGCTAAATAATGTGAAAATATCTTCAACAAATATTCCAATAAGCATGCCATCTTCCCAATAAATTATTAAATTAGAATATTTTGTGCATATTGCAATAAATAGATAATGTGTTGTTCTTTGTGCTTGTTTTTCTTTGAGTTTGCTGATAAAGTTTAATTTTGCCCTTTTCATATATTTACTGCATAACACTATATTATAAATAAGTGGTCAAATGTAAAACTCATTTAATTAATTAATTACATTGACTCTGAATGCTTAAAATAGTCACTTATAGGTTTTTAATAAAAGGACACATGAAGCAATGTGGAAAGACACAAAATAAATATTTATATAGTCCATAGCACACTTGACATGATTAACATACTGCATTTTAAAATCAATTCACATAACCTCTATTTTTTATGCTTTGACTAATTTAGTTTTCCCGAAACATTTTTATTTATAGTATGTTGCATTTCATGATTAAATGCATGATAAGATGCTAGGAAAGCAATAAATATATTTGAAAACATAAGAACAAACATAAATTTATCAAAAAATATATAGGCTTATATATAGATACTCCAAGTAAGTACTAGAAGAGAAAATATTCTACTTGATAAAAAATTTTCTATAAATGTATAAAAGAGGGAGATATAAATCACATGTGTCAAAATTTAGATTTGAAATATTGGTGATTATCTTAAATTTAAATTCTTGGTACCTGCTCTATTACATACCAGGTAAAAAATTTTTTTGCAGGAAATTGAGTTGTGTTTGATTCCTGGCCTCTCACTACAGTCCCCTGAGTCTTGCCAAGAATGATCTCAGATATAAGATCTTAGCACCACTTGGTGTAGCATAAAATAACAAAAAATATATTAAGAAATAAATACTTTTAAATGTCTCATTAATAGTTTTATTATCAATAAATTAAGTATACATTGTGAATGAAACAAAAATACATAAAATATCATGTGGAATGGTGTGCCAACAAAAATTAAATGGGCTATAAACTTTGAATGTGGAAAGGAAAAAAATTAATGATTTTTTACCTAAAAATGGTAAATTTATGCAGTTAAAAATTCAGTACAGACAAATAACTAGAAATTAGCAAATATACAGTAGGAATATGGAAAGCATACAGTCATAAAGAACTTAGAAAAATAAAAAATATAAATTGATCTCAAAATCCTTTATCATTTTTTATTTGATGCTAATCAAGTATGTCTTTTCACTCCTGCCTGACAAAATGATGTCACTAGGTCAATTCTAATTCTTTATTGATTTTTGGTAAAGATAATTATAAGATGAATAAATAGAAATGAAAACACTAAATTAATTTTTTCTCTATCACATTAATGATTCTGACTGATTCTTAATATTTATATGATAATGCTTCCAATAATTAAAGTAATAAGTCCATAGGTTTTCATTCTATATATGTATGGGTTGTTGAACAATTGAGCCCCACTTGGTTTTTTCAGGGCTTAATACTGGCTCTGGGCTCGGGCATTACTTTAATAGGACAGAGATAAACATTGGTCAGACTTAGGCCTTAACTACATCCAATTGCTCCAATATTTTTAGCAAGTAATGCTCATGCAAATATACATAGTACAGATAAGGATAATGTCTTAAATATTTTTTGAACCTAATGGGTTGGTGCAGAAGCTTTATTCCTGGCCCTGCACTCAAGGATAACTCCTGGCATGGCTCAGAGACTATAATGGGTGTCAGGGATTGTACCTGGAATGATCACATGCAGAGAAAAGTGCCCTAGCTACTGTACTATCTCTCCAGGCCTAAAAAGTATAATTTAATATTATATTATTATCCACTGTGACAATTTTAAAATTTTATAGTATTATATCAATGCCTTTGCTTTATTGAAATATATATTACATAGAGCTTTAAGTCTAAATTTTACATTTATTTATAGAAGTGAACTGTAATAAGTGATAATACAAATTAAATACTATAAAGTAAACTTTTATGAATCCAGTTATTTTTCTATAGCTAATAGTTTTACAGGCCAATATAAATTTTTCCAAATATTTTCCAATAAGCATCAGCCAGCATTTCATCATTAAAATATCATGTTCCAACTTTGTTGGGTGGCTGCAGAGCACAATCTGTGATGTTCAGAAATTACCCTTACCTCTGAAATCAAGAATTGTCCATGATAAAAAATCAGGGGATCGTATGTAGAAACTGAGTCTACAGCATTGAAAGAAAGCTTCGGGGGTACATGAGGTGGCGCTAGAGGTAAGGTGTCTGCCTTGCAAGTGCTAGCCAAGGAAGGACTGCGTTCGATCCTCTGGCGTCCCGTATGGTCTTCCCAAGCCAGGGGCAATTTCTGAGCGTTTAGCCAGGAGTAACCCCTGAGAATCAAAAGGGTGTGGCCCCAAAAAACAAATAAAATAAAATAGAAAGAAAGGTTCCTACCCACCATGCTATTTATCCAGTGTTCATGTTTTATCATTTAAATGAGTCACATATTTTGCCTTTTTAATCAACATCTTCTTTGATTCTTAATACTTTGTACTAATAAAAATATTTATATTTTTCTATTGCATGCATATATATGCATAATATATAATAGACTCCTATTTGAAACATGCTTAGGTTGCCTTTATTTGTAGATTTTCAAAGTATAGAACAAGAGACGTTTGTCTCAACTGTAGAAACTTACTTGATTCATTCTTCAAAATATATTCTAAAATGTAGAAATAACAGAATCAACTATATAGATCCTTATCATTTTATCTCAGATAATTGTGCCATTTTATTCTAAATAATTGCGTATCAATCTTATTTTCTTCCCAAGCTTATCTTAAAATAATACTATTTTTGAATAACAATTTCAATAAAAATTGAATATTTAATTTTTTGAATAACTTATAATCTCCAATTACATTTCATTTAAAACTTAGCAATTTGGGGGAGCCCGTTCAGGGACTTAGCAGTAGGGCATTTGTCTTGCACGTGGCTGACCTACGACGGATCTCGGTTTGATTCCCCCAGTGTCCCACATGGTCCCCGAGTCAAGAGCAATTACTGAGCACATCGCCAGAAGTAACTACTAAGCATCATCAGGTGTGCCCCAAAAGTCAAAAAAATTTTTTTTCATGCAGTCACTAACACATTAATGAAAAACTGGTTTTCAGTTTGAATTAGCAAAAATAATTTCAAAGTATAGATATTTGTATGAAAACTTGTGAAACATTACAAAGAAACTGTGTGAGAGGCTGAGAGAGCACAGAGGTGAGGGTCCATGTCTAGCACTGCCTACACCTGGATTCAATTCCTGGAATGTGGTTGCCTCCTAACAGAATAAAAGTCATAACTCTGCAGGCACTCCAGACTTTACTGGTTGTATTTTTTTATACAATCTCCCAATTCCAAGATTCACCCTCAGAGTTCTGGGGATGACTCAGGAAGTAA
>PVKC010043442.1:0-11750 GCA_004027635.1 Crocidura indochinensis | reverse complement strand
GGAGGGTGGGTAGGAAGGGGGTCTGAAAAGAGCCAGAAGTAGAGGGACTGGGAGGAGTAGCTAGGGAGGACGAAGGGGCTGGGACAGGCAGCATCCATGGATGGCAGACTCTCCCAACACCTGCTCCCTCTGCACTGACCCTTTAGAAGTGCCCCCACACCAGGACTCAACCCAGACACCAAGAGAGTTCTTATGCAGTGACTGAGGTGTAACCCAACAGTCATATAACCTGGGGCTGGAGGACATGGGGGTGCTCAGTGTGCCTGGCAGAGCCCAGAGGGGTTGCAAGTGTGTGTTGATCTCTGTAGATGTCCCTCAGCACTGCTCATCTTTTCCCAGAATGTTTAGGAGGAAGAGTTGGACTGCAACATGCACCTGTCTCTACACCCCAGGATTCCACTTATGCCAACACAGATCCTGGCAATGCCCCCAGTGCCAGCAGGAGCCCTGAGGTGGCTGCTGAGTATAATAGCACCAGGAGGCCCAAGGCTGGGTCTGGGCTCTACCTTGCTGCACCCCAATGTAATCTCTACTGTTGGTTTAGTGGGGCTAGAGATTTAACAGGGGTCTCACCATCTCTGCTCCTTGTCCACCACTTAGAAGGGTGCTCTATTCCTCAGGACCCATTGCTCATAAAGACAATGACAGTGATACTTGTTTTTTTTCTGATATGTCAGCTGGAAAATTATCTCTATCTTTGGAGCAATAGCACAGTGGGAAGGGTGCTTGACTTGCAATTGGTTGACTCAAATTTGATCCTGTCATCCCAGAGCTACCCTGCACCCCATCAGGAGTGATTTCTTTAGGACTATCAGGTGTGGAAAAACAAACAAACAAACAAACAAGCAAACAAACAAAAACAAAAAGAGAGAGAATGACCCCCAAGATCGCTATGTTCTTCAGTGCTGGGCTAGAAATCAGACTTCACATATGCACCAGTGTCAAACCACTGAGCTTCTGGATGACTCTGAGATCTCAGTACTTGGATGTTGGGATCGAGCACTGCTGAGTGGGGGCCCTGATGCTTGGTAATTAGGGGACAACTGGTCCTCAGGCAATTTCCTGGGTCCCTGCTAACCAGGATCCCCCACAGGGTAGCTCCCAGCATGCCCTGGCAGCCATGAAGACCAGGAGCTGAAAGTGGATGTGTCTTAGCAGGAACTGGAAATGAGGTGCCTCCCAGGGCCACTTTCCTAGAACCCCTGACCTGGGCCCCTTCACCTGTGAGAGCTCTTGTGGTGCCTGCCAGAACAGACTTGGTGTCATCTTCAGCGGACTGGTTCAGTCCAAGACCAGAGACCCCCAGTTGTGCTTTTAGGGTTGACCCAAGCCTCAGCTCCCCTTTTTAAGACTATGGGGAGAAAGCAACCATAGTGCAATGACACTGATATGAGAGGAAACTGTTGGGTTCTGGAGGGGAATTGGGGCTTCCTGCAAGGATTGAGTGCCTCACAGTAGAGGATTGGGAAGGTAGAAAAACTATGTTGAAGGGCTGAGAAACAGAGGCCAAGCCTCTCTGCTTCCAGGAAGCCTGAGGATGGCAAAGGCTGGGGGTGCTAGAACTTGGACTCAGTATCCTTTTGTGGGGACGGGGCTGCCTGGGTACCCAGACAGTGTTCATGACCATTGGGTATATAGTGGGGATCAGGTGGATCCATGTCTGCTTCTTTTTTTTTTAATTTTCTTTTTTCTCCATTTTATTTTTTCTTTCTTTTTTTTTTTGTTTTTGTTTTTGGGTCTCACCCGGCAGTGCTTAGGGGTTACTCCTGGCTTCATGTTCAGAAATTGCTCCTGGCAGGCATGGGGGACCATATGGGGCACTGGGATTCGAACCGATGACCTTTTGCATGAAAGGCAAACGCCTTACCTCCATGCTATCTCCCGAGCCCCCCATGTCTGTTTCTAATGCTCCATGTCAAATCCAGGTCAACTTCATCTCTCTTCTGGACCCTTATGTCTCTTCAGGTTCCATCATCTATTTCTGGGGCTCCCTAGGCAGCTTCCTGGGAGTCAATCTATCTCCAAGGCTCACATTTGTCTATAGAACTACCATCTGTCTCCAGATTCCCACCTAAGTCTTAGACACCTCCAATCTAACTCCAGGCTTCACCCAGACCTAGGCAGAGGTGGGGGGCCAGTGGTACAGGGTCAACAAATTGTCATGGGTGGAGGAGAGGAATTTACTGGGATTCCCAGGAATCACACAATCACTTTCTGAGCCAGGCCCGCTGAAATGAGACTCAAGTATCCACATCAACTCCAGCTTCAATTTCCCCCAGTTTCATTCACACAAGGTGGCAACCATCCCTTGAATCTGACCCAGGTCAGTGCCTCTGACCCGGTGCTCTGTGACCACTCCACGTTTCTGTCTCCTCTACTCATTGAGGGCTTGTGCTGCTGACAGGGGGCCATCTCACATATGAGCATATATTCACCCCTGGGTGCAGATGTGCAAATGTGCATTTGCTAGGGAGCAGAAATCTGCCTTTCCACAGGAACCAGGTCTGAGGGGGAATGCCTGAGGAAAGTGAAAGAGATTCACATGTGAGAGGGGTTCTTGTATGAGGAGAGTGAGGAGATTATCTGAGAAGGACATAGCTGAGGAGTGTCCAAGAAGAACTTGTGTAGGAGAGTTTCTGAAGAGGACATGTCTGAGGGGGAATATATCATAGGGAACATTTATAAGAAAAGTGTTATGAGGGGGTATGCCAGAGGAAAGTGTCTCAGGTTGATATATCTAAGGAGAGGATGTTATGAGGAGTTCATATCTGAGATTAGTGTCTGAGGGGACATGTAGCTGAGAGCGTTTGAGAGGGGAAATGTCTGAGAAGAGTGTCTGAAAGGTCCTGTATGAGGGATGTATGTGAGGGGGAAGATATCTGAGGAGATTGTCTAAGGAGGATGTGCCTCAGAGATGACTGAGGAGGACATGTCTCAGAGAATGTCTGAGGAGAGTGTCAAATGGGACTTGTCTGAGGACATTGTATAGAATGTCTGGGGATAGTGAGTGAGAAGGACAAAAATGTGGACAGTGAGAGCGATATACTGAGTATAATTTCTGAGGGTTATGTATCTGTGGAGAGATTCTGAAGGAGCCATGTTGAGAATATTTGAGGGGTCATGTCTAATGAGAGTGTTTGAGAGGGACCTGTTAGGGAAGCATGTCTAAGGAGACATATATCTGAGGAGAATGTTTGAAGAGAATGTTTCTGAGGAGAGTGTATGAGAAGGTCATATTTGAGGAGAATCTATGAGGGTGTCATTTCTGAAATTTTTTGAAGGGAATGTATCTGAGGTCATGTCTGAAAAGTCACTCTCATGTCTGAGAGTGTCATGTTGGACAAGAGAGAGGAGAATGCCTGAGACAAGTGTCTATGGGGGACATGTCTGAAGAGAATGTCTGAGGAGACTAGATATATGAAGAGTGTGAGGAAATCCTAACGCAGAGTGATTGAGGGAGATTTTTATGAGGAGCTGAGGGAATCATGTCTGAGAAGAATGTTTGAGAGTTTATCTATCTTGGAAGAATGAGGAGGACATGTGTCTGAGGGGGATGTACCTAAGGGTAAGATACCTGAGGAGTATCTCTTTGAAGTCATGTCTGAAGAGTTTCTGATAGGGATGTATCTGAGGAGAATGACTTGATGAGGGTCATATCTGTGGAGAGTGTCTAATGAGACAAGTAGCAGAGAGTCTGAGGGAGAAATTTCTGAGGAGAGTGTTGGTGGGGTCATATTGGTGGATAATATCTGAGGTTGATGTAGCTGAGGATAATGTCTGAGATAGATGCATCAGTAGAGTGTCTAGGGGTGACTTGTCTGGGGCTAGTGTCTGAGAGACATATTTTAGGTAAGTGAAGGGGACATGTTGAGGAGAGTGTGTGAGGGCAACATATCTGAGGAGAGTGTCTTAGGAGAGCATGCGAAGAGTGCCTAATAGGGACATGTCTGAAGAGAGTGTCTAAGGGGAACATGCTTGAGGAGAGAGTGTCTGAAGAATATGTCTGAGGGGGACATGTCTGAGGAAAATATCTGAAGGGTCATATCTGAGGAGAATGTTAGAAAGAGATATATCTTGGACAGTATCTTTGAGGGATAAGGTTTCATAGAATGAGGGGAACATGACTGAGAAGAGTATCTGAGGGTGCCTGAGGGAGTTATGTCCCATTTGAAGAGAGTCTCTACGGACAATATATATTTGGAGTGTGTCTGAGGAGAGTGTGTGAGGGAGATGTACTTGAAGAAAGTGTTTGAGAGGGACATGTGCAAGGAGTTTCTGAGGGGGATATGTGAAGGAGAATGAGGGTGACATGTCTGAGGGGAATTTATCTGAGAAGAATATGGCTGATGAGTCATGTCGGAGGGGGACATGTCTGAGGCACATGTCTTTGTGGTAGGGTTTGGTGTGAATTTATTGTTTGATGTGTGTATAGGGATATGATCTAGAGAGCTTGTCTTTATGCCATTGTATGTGTGATTGTAACATGACTCAATTTATATTTGTGGTATGATTTCAGGTCTGCATGTGAGATGAAGTGTGTGTATGTGTGTGATCTTATTTAGATAAGTGTATAATATGATTAGAGGTATGTGCAAGGTGTGATGTGAGATATATTTTTACTTACTTTTTGTTTATTTGTTTTTGGGTCACACAAAGCAATAGGGGTACTCCTAGGTCTGGACTCATGAATCATTCCTGTTGGTACTTGGGAGACCATATGGAATGGTGTGTAGAATATTTTGTATTTATGTTATGTATTGTATTTATTTTGGTATGAAGAGAAATAAAGTTTGAAGGGGAGGCCAAAGGAGACAGTTGGACAGTGACAGTTGGTGAGTGACAGCTGGAGAGAAAGGATAAAAGGGGGGAGGGGACAGACAGAAGGGTCCCGGGGAGAAAGAGAAAGAAGAAGGGTCCCTGGCAGAAAGAGAAAGAAGAAGGGGCCCTGGCAGAAAGAGAGAGGGCAAAGAAATAAAGAGAAAAGAAGATACATAGAGAATAAGAAGGGCCCTGGCAGAAAAGGAGAGAAGACAGGGGCCCAGACTGAAGGAGAGATTAGGAGAGACAAGGAAAGAGGAAGAAGGAAGAAAGAGAGATTAGGAGAGAAAGGGAGACGTATAGAGAATAAGAAGAAGAGCTGAGACAGAAAGAGAGACGTATAGAGAAGAAGAAGCAAGACAGAAAGAGAGAGAGATTAAGGGAGAAGAAGAAGAGAGAGAGTGCAGAGACAGGGACAGACATAAGAAGATTAAGAGAGAAGAACAGAGACAGGAAAAGAAGAGAAGACAGTGACAGGGAAACAAAGAAAGAAACAGACAGACAGAGAGGAGAGAGAGAGAGAGATCGAACCAGGGAGAATTAGGATCTTTTGGCCAAACCTTTTGTCCCCCCAAATCTCTTTGTTTGAATCATTTATTGCGGACGATTATTGCCAAGGTCTCCCAGAGAAATGGGAGTTAGTCACTCAATTTGGGAGGTATTTGGGGACCCTGGATATATTAGCAGTGGGCTCAGCCACATCTTCACCCCACAATGGTGGACACCAAATCTGGGCCAGTTGCATTCAATCAATTATCTGACCTCTCACTGCTATTGCTCAGGCCCCATGTTTTTTTTATGTTGAGAGGCACATGATGTCTATGCTGACATGAAGCCTTATTTTGTGGTGAGCTTCCTTTGCAGCCAATGCCTTCAGTGGTCATAAAGAAGTCTAGCAATTTGCTGTGATAACTTCACCAACAGGGATATATCCCCATGACACTGTTGCCCACCAGAATGACCTGTGGGGAACAGAGATAGGGTAAGAGGTGTTAAGGAACAGAGAGAGGGTGAGAGATGTGAAGAACAGAGAAATGTTGAGGGGTGCTCTCTTCTTAGTCTACATCCCACAAGCCCAGACTTTCTCCCTCATTGGGCAATGGGTGCTGTTCTAAGACCTCATATACCTCACACACAGCACACATGTGAATACATGCTAGGCATGAATATCTACACTGCAATGATCATGTGTGCACACAAATACTGCTCATGCACCAGCATGTATATATACTTATGTGAATGAAGCCTCAGGTTCAAAATCAAGACCCAGAGATATGAGGGTCTGGAAGCAAATGCAGAAAATAATCCACACAGTGAAAGGGGGAGTGTATAAGAATGGGTTCAGGAATTCCAATATTTAAATCGTCACAAAAACCTTTTGTCCCTAAGAAGGAAGCTAGCTTAGTTGATCAAGGCTGAGAATGAATGCAATGCCTTCCTGAGACCCAGGCTTGTTATTAATAAGGACCAGACCACACCCTAGAGTGGGGAACAAATACTAAGCAGTGTGGGACAGAGTAATCCAACACCAGATCACACTCTGGGGTGGAGAGCAAATGCTGAGTAAGGGGAAACCCAGTAATCCAACATCAGATCACTCCCTGGGGTGAAGAATGAATACTGAGTAGCATAGGACCCTGTAATCCAACATCTCCCCCTGATTGACTTTATAGAAAAACAAAGTAATTCCCATGGTTATAAGAAAAGAGTGGATGGCTCTAAAGATTTAAAAAAGGATGCGATGGTGCAGAAAAAGTTGGTAAAATAGAAAGAAAAAAAATAGAAAGAAAAAACTTTTGGCCTAAAAACAGGGCATTCCTATCTATGAAGCATCCTGCCCTATGACCATCTACAGGATCCAGGCATACTAATTTGTCTGACCACAATGACCTTTCTTCAAGATCTCAGGAAAGGGGAGCCGGGCGGTGGTGCTGGAGGTAAGGCGCCTGCTGCCTTGCCTGCGCTAGCCTAGGACGGACCACGGTTCGATCCCCCGGTTCCCCTATAGTCCCCCGTGCCTGCCAGGAGCGACTTCTGAGCACATAGCCAGGAATAACCCCTGAGCGTCACCGGGTGTGGCCCAAAAACCAAAAAGAAAAAAAGAAAAAAAAAAGATCTCAGGAAAGGTTCCCCTCAATCATGTTTTTCTTTATCGGGTTTTAGTAATTGGAGACATTGGTGTTAGCACATATTCTATGTCAAAGTCAGGATGTCCTGATGCATCTCCTGGTTTCATCTCACCGTTATGTGGAAAGGCAGGGAAATCAGCCTTCAAAGAAAGTTGTTGCTGATTTCCAAGCCATGATCAGGTTAGAGTGTTAACCCACCTTAGGGCAAGTGCGTGCCAAGCCAAGCCCATTCATTACTAGATTATCTCCAATTTTCCTAGGCCAATACACTTTTATGGTATCCCTGTCATGTAAGGTTTACCCATGCGTGACTGATGCAATGTTGCTGAGGTCAAGTTAACATGATGGTCTGGATGTTGACTTTGGGCCTTTCATTCCCTACACGAGTGTCCTGTAGAATGGAATGTGTCCCACACCTCTTCAGGGTCGGAAGAGACTCTGATCTCCTGAACTTTTCTAGATGTTGAGAGCAAAGCCCAAGCTATAGCCAGCCAGTGCAGATCCAGTGTCCATACTGCTAGAAGATCTAAGTCTGGTGTAGGTGCAGAAATCATGTCAGACTCAAAGATGAGACCCAAGGTTCAGAGTGATGGGCTAAAGAGACTAAAGCCTAAGTCAAGTCACTATGGCAAATATTCAGGGTGGAAGGCTCCCTGTAACAAGAGTTCTCATTCCTAATGGATAACTCATCTTAACATCTAATATTATTTGATTCTAATGCACCCATGCAAAAGGAATGGTGCCATACCATAGAATACTATTGGGCCCTAAGGGGAAGATAATTATCAAACAATCCCTATCCTACTTCTATCAAAAGCACAAAACCTCAAATGCACTACCTATACCATCTTCTAGGTATTCCTACTAGCAAATCTAAAGAGAAGGGGGAAAGCCTTTTCTGCATAATAAAATACATGCATAAAGAATATGCATGCTGAAGGGATACATTTAAGTATGCAAAGAAAGTATACATATCCCTTTCAGTGTAGGGTTCTGATGCCAGAACCCACCCCTGAAGAGTGGTGGGTAAGGTTCTCTTCCAGCCCGTGGCCTTGGGCTGGATTCAAGAAAGAGAGGGAAAACTGTGAGCCACACACCAGGGAAGCATTGGTCAGAGCAATGGACTTCGTTTATTGAAGGTAGGAACAAAGCATGAAAGGGTAAACTTTAGGTGGGAAACAGAATGTGGGTAATACAGTTTGGACATTAAAGCAACAAGGTGGTATAAGAGACAACAGTCACAAGGTACATGGCATCATCATTGATTTGGATGGTATGCAAAGATAGTGGTTGCAATGCCCATGGCATCATTAAATCAGGAAGCATGGAAAGATAGTGTAGCAATGCCCATGGCATCATTCAATTAGGAAGTATGTAAAGATAGCGGTTGCAATGCTTATGTTCCAAAGACAGTAGACTTTGGCAGACAGCACTGCTGTTTGGGGTTCTGGGACCATCAGTCCACTTAGTATCAGGCAGGAAAACCATGGAGATGGGGTGTCCTGACCTTTAGCCCTACAACCCATCCCTTTTGATCAGCTCTTTCCCTGCAGGCTTTCTAGAAGCAAAGAGCCTGACCCCTTTCCTCACAGCCTGAATATTGTCTCCCCACATTCCTAGTCCCCTCCTTTGGGGCACCTATGTGAGCAGAAGTGTAAGGAATCCCTTCCTCAACTTCCTGTTTTCCTAAACTGTTCTTTTTATATGTTAGTTCCACTTGAATGATCAGATCTGCCCTCACCTGGAGTGGGGTGGGCTATTTTAGATAAAGAGTCTGATTTGGGGCGGGGGAGTAGGAGGAGCAGCAAAAGACAGAGAGTTGGAATAGAAGCAGCAAGAAGCTGCTCAGAAATAAAGCTTAGCAGAGAAGCAGCTGAGAGTTCATCGAGACAAGAGATGAGTTAGGCGAACATGGTACAGAGACTCATGGTGGAGAAAAGGTGTGAGTGAAAAAGCAAGCTGACTTCAAGTTTTACCGACTGCTTGGGATTTGTTTCTCCTCTGTTATTCTGCATGTTCAGACCCAGCTGAAGAAGCTAGAGGCCTCACTCAATATGTGGACTTTATATTTTAATCAACACAGAAGCCCCCCATTTCCCTTGTGAAGTCCAGAGTTTCCCCTCACCGTATCTTTGTCTGCAATTTCTTCTTCACAATTCACTTAGAGAACTGGTTTCTATTCTGACTCAGTTTCAGGGGCACCACTGAGGGTCTCTGGCCATTGGGGTAGTACATGACCAGATACAGGGTTCATCGGGCTCAGAGGGGATGATCCCAGTGACACTGATGGTGGATCGGATTGAGCTGGGTTCTGTGAGGCTGAAACCCAGAGTCTCTCCTGGTGAGTGCTCCAGTTGCCCTCATACAACTGATGGCCCCCAAACCAGACCTAGGGAAACGGGATTGCAGCCTGGGAGGTGCCTCATTTTCCATCTCTTCTTAGCTACAGCTACTTGATTGTGTGGGGCATGTTGTGTGTTGGTCACTGGATTAGCTGATCTCAGAGGGTCCCCAGGAAACTGGCTGAAGAGCTAAGGACCAATCAAATCACAATCACCAAGCATTGGGATCCCCATTCAGCGGTGCTCAATACTGATATATCAAGGCTGGCCAGTACTTCAGTAGCTAGTCACTGGCATGTGTGAGGTCTGAGTTTGACCCTAGCACTAAAAGACACAGAGATCTTGAGGGTCATTCACTTTCTCTCTGTTTTTCAGACCATGCCTGGTGATGCTCAGATAAGCACACTTGGTCATCTGCAGGTATCTATAGGATGAGACGATCAAAGCTTAGTCAGTCACATGCAAGGCAAGTGCCCTTCCCATGTGATACTGTTCCGGACCTTAGGGATCATTCTCAAATCAACATACTAGGAAGAAAACAAACATGGCATTGCTGTCATTATTCTCATCAGCCTTGGGGACCAGAGCCCCATCTAAGCGGTGGTGGCCTAGGAGCAGAGATGTGGTGACACCTGTCAAACTCTCGTAAGTCCCCTAAATCAGGAGTGGAGGTCACATTGGAAACGTGAGATGGGGAGAGCTCAGAGGCCAGCCGTGGGCCTCTTCATGATGCTGTATTCAACAGCCACCTCAGGGCTTCTGCTGACACTAACAGACTTCCTGGGGGGCATGTTGGCATAAATAGGCTCCACAGTGCAGAAGTGGAAAGACAGGTTTTCATGGCAGATGTTTTCTTCATTCTGTGTGTTCTGAGCAAAGAATGGCAGTGTTAAGGTACATCTGCAGAACTACCAGGACCCCTGCCTCCCTTTTCTGTTTTTTCAAGCACCCTGAGATCCTCCATGCCCCTTGGGGTACAGGTTTTAAGCTGTTTGGTCTAAGCCTTTGCCACTGCATAAGAACTCTCTGAATGTCTGGGCTAAGCCCTGATGTGGGGTCAATTCAGAGGAAAGAGTTGTTGTGGGACCCCACCATCCATGTCTACCATTTGCTCAGCACCTGCCTTTCCCCTCACTAGCCCCTCCTAGTCCCTCTGCTTCTGGCCCTTTCCAGAACCTCTCCACCCACTCTCCCAGGACAGGAAATGGCTCATGTCTCCAATGCTCCATGTCTTGGGACTCTGGACACCAGGAAACGGGGGTTAGGGGGAGAGGGCAAAGAAAGGTGCAGATGGTGTGTCTCAGAAGTGACCTTAATATCTTACCAGCTTTCTGGAGACTGAGGCAGCTGAAAGACAACAAAGAATCATTAGAAACCCCATCCTGAGTGTGGGTTGAGGATTCAATGACTGGAGCTGCTTCCTGGCAGGCTGAGGTACAGGGTCAATTTCCTGCATTGGGGTCTCCAAGAACCTGATTGGGTGGCCCTGATGACCCCCAGCATTGATAGGATCAAAGAGCATTGAGCTAAGTGTCACTGGAAATGGTCTAGGGATCCTATCAACAGTGTTGGGAGGGATGGAGGGACAGAAGGAAGGAAGGAATGAGGAAAGGAAGGAGGGAGATTGGAGGATAGAGAGGGAGGGAAGGAAGGAGGAGGGAAGAAGGAAGAATATGTGAATAAGCAAAGGTATCTAGGTAGGTGTGTGCATGTCCTTGCAAATGTACACATGTGTATACATTTGGTCACAAGTATGCACATATGAGGTTCTCTGTGGATGTGTGCGAGGCATATGTGCATTCATTCTTGTGGGACATGTGTGAGGCATGTTTATGTGCACCCACCCATATATGTGCTATGTTTCCATGAACTCTAAGGTGGGATAAATGGGTTCTTCATGAGTGTACATCACACACATACAAATGGGTACATGGACATGTGTGCATTTTTGTCATGAGTCTGCTCATGTATGTGCATGTGCCTATGCCAAAGTGTGTGCTTGCCACATGACTTTGCACATATGCATAAAAGTTGCATGTACTTGATTCACTGAGTAGCATATGTTGAGCTGCACAATCAAGACTAGTTTTTTGCATGGCAAATTCATGAGTTGTGCGCAGATACATGTGAACTGAATGACTCAGAGAGATCTAGCCTACATATGTGCACACATGGTCACATAATCTCATGTCTCTGTGTGCACATACATGCATTCTACATATGCTCTGAGCTTCAGGTCAGCTTGGTCACTCCTGACCTGTAACCCTGCCCCAACTACCGGTTTTCCTAACCTCTTCTTTTAGTATGTAAAAGTCCACCTGGATGTTGAGACCCTGCCCACACCTGGGATGGGCAGACTATTTTGAATAAAGGAGAAAAGAGTCTGGTTGAGGAGAAGGGAGGAACAGCTAAAGGCAGAAAGTCAGAAGAGAAGCAGTGAGGAGCTTTTTGAGAGGGAGCA
>PVKC010043441.1:0-11768 GCA_004027635.1 Crocidura indochinensis | reverse complement strand
TGTTGAAAAAAGGGCTTCTACTTCCTAAGATGTATAATACCTAATAGAATATATAATTTTCTTGGGTAGGCATTCTATCAATTCTTTTCATTTTATTTTATTGAATCTATTGACTCTATTATCTACAAAGTCTTTCATATTTGAACTTCAGATATATAGTGAATCAGGGCCATTCTCAACAATAGTGTCGACTTCCCTCCACCAGTGATCCCAGGGTGTATCCTATACTATCTCTTTATCATTTTTATCGTACCTTCTATCCAGTAAAAATTTAATTTAAGCCACAAATTAATATAATTTTAAATATTCTAATAGTCACATATTTATTTAGATAGTAAGAAGAATTTTTCTAACAAAGTTTAATATAACCATACTGATATTTTTTATTTTGTTTTGTTTTGTTTTGTTTTGTTTTTGTTTTGTTTTTGGGTCACACCCGGTGACGCTCAGGGGTAACTCCTGGCTTTTCGCTCAGAAGTCGCTCCTGGCAGGCACGGGGGACCATATGGGGAACCGGGAGATCGAACCACAGTCCGTCCTAGGTTAGCGCAGGCAAGGCAGGCACCTTACCTCCAGCGCCACCGCCCGGCCCCCTATATATTTTTTAAATAATTGAGATATTTTACATTACTTTTTCATATTGATGAGACAAATCAGAAGCTTAAGGACAACCAATCAAAGCAGGCAACTGAGTTTAAAATGAGAGCCAAGTTATAAGTTCCTTACTTGCTATCCCCCTTTGTTGTACCTACCAGAGTTCCTGTTAGTGAACACTCTGATCTACTTCTTCTTTGTCACTGTCTCACACATACTGAACTTAGTTCAAATAAATTCTTAACATTTTAATATGCTTTAATTTATATTTAAATAGTCCACAAATATGTGCTCAGAAAATAATCTTTCTTTTTGGCTCTGCCTCCAAATTAGATATTGAATCCATGAAGGTGGGAAAATAATTTTGCCTCTATACTTCTGAGTTCTTGGCTAAGAACCCTTACAGTAAAAAAAAAAAAAAAAAAAAGAGGGCCAGAGCGATAAAACAGCAGTAGGCCTTTGCCTTGCACAAGGCTGACTCAAGACGAACCTCATTTTGACCTCCCATTGTCCCATGCATATGGTCCCTAGAGTCAGGAGTGATTTCTGAACGAATAGCCAGGAGTAACCCCTGAGCATCACCGGGTGTGACCCCAAAACCAAAATGAGAAAAAAAAAACTCAAAAACAAAAAACAGACAAATAACCAGAAGATTATGCATAACTGGAAGATAACTAAGAAAGATGAGAAAATTCTTGAAATGGTCCAAACTACCATACATATTATATTATCTTTATATTAAAAAAAAACTAGCTGTGAGAGAGAAGGCCAATTAAGTTAAAGGAAAATCAGAGTGAACAAGGATATTATTGAGCCAATTTTAGTAAAGGAGGTCTCCATTGTTAAGTTTCTTTTGATTTAGAATCTTCTTTCTTTACTTGGTATAGAGAAAGAAACACTTGTAAAGCTTCCACTACAAACTAAATTTCCGATTGGGGGGGTCACATTTTTTCTCCCTAACTAAAGATAATTTGTTTTTGTAACATTACTTGTGTCTATCTCATCTCAGAAATAATTTGTGCAAAACAATCTTGAAGTGAATAAGCACAATCTTCAGATACTACACAATAACAAAACTTCCAATCTGCACTTTAATCTCTATACTCAATTTTACTGCCATTTCTTTTTTTATGATAATTTTTATTGTGACCAAAGTGGATTACAAATCTTCTACAGTAATATTTTAGGTACATAGCAGCATTGAACCCAGAGCATTTCCACCACCAGTATTGTCCTCCCTCAACCCTATTCCCAGCATGCATCCCATATACCCCATGTTTGCCCCCCAACCGCTAGTATAAGTGGTTCCCTCAGTATCTTGTTTGTTTTAGAATTGGTATCAATTCTGTTGTTGTTGGCTTTGGATTTGGTGTTTAAGATTGATCACTTTTTTTTTTTTTTTTTGGTTTTTGGGCCACACCTGGTGACGCTCAGGGGTTACTCCTGGCTATTCGCTCAGAAGTCGCTCCTGGCAGGCACGGGGGACCATATGGGGAACTGGGGGATCGAACCGAGGTCCGTCCTAGGTTAGCGCAGGGCACCTTATCTCCAGTGCCACTGCCCGGCCCCCCTCTTTTTTTTCTACTCAATGTTCATACAACTGTTTAGTCTTGGGACCATCCATTTTACTCCTCAATTTATGAGGCAGAACAAGGTGATTCAAGTTATGTGGTTCTGTTTGAAGGGAAACAAAAACAAAAACAAAACAAAACAAAAACAGACAAACAAGAAAAAAACCTAAAAGCAAAAAAAAAATCGAAACAAAACAAAACAAAAATCAGACAAGAAAAACCAAAAAAAGCAAAACACAAACAAAAAAATCTGGGAGGGGTCAATATAGAGGGTTATAAATATCAGTTTAAGAGAAAAGAGGGAATAAGGAAGAAAAACATCACAAAAAGACAAAATAAAAATTACAGTAAGAACAAAACAAAACAAAATTACAATAACAAAAAAAATCCAAAAAAATACCACTGTAATACAGACAACAACCAAGCAATAATCACAAGTCTGAAACAAAACAAAACAAAAACAACAACAAAAAAAACGAAAAAGAAGAAAACTTTGTGCTTCCTTTATTATTTCCCCTCTTTTGCAAAGACTTAGTAAATATTGGGGAAATTAGAAAGGGAAGTCCCTTGGCCTAAGAGCTACAGGGTTTCTCTGTCCTTGAAGCATACTGTCATAGGAATAACTACAGGCTTCATACATGCTCTTTTACTCTCCCCTAGGTCTTTTTGTGATGTCTGGAAACTTTCTGCTCAGTTGTGGATGATAAAATCAGGCCTCTGTAACTAGAGATTTTGGTATTTGCACAGGTCATAGAATGGAGCATAGGATAGGGTCTTTCTTTACGGTTTTAGAAATTCTGTTGCAACACTGTTGTTTTAATCAGCCTTCTGTAATTGGTGGTCTTGGTGTTTGCACTGATCCTAGGATAGAGTCCTTCTTTAAGTTTCCAGAAGTTCTGCTCACTTGCAGTTGTCTCAGGCAGACTTCTGGAATTAGAGTTTGTGGTTGTACAGATCATAGACCAAAGCCTAGGCTGGGGTCTTTCTTATTGGTCCCAGGATAAGTTCTGCCCAGTCATGTCACAGTCATCTTCTGTAGTACGCGATCGCAGTTTTGCACAAATCAAAGGATGACATGTCTTCTGATTTCATCTTATCTATATAGGTGATGAGATAAAACAACTGCTCTTACATAAAGTTGTTGCCATTTCCTCATTGTCAGGATGTCATATCAAAACTGGCACATATTGGTGTCAGAGCCATATCAAGAATGTCCGAGTGGGGTTTTGGTTCCTGAAGTTATTGTGGAGAACTGTGTTGGCTCTATGCCTGAGATCTAGGGATCAGGTTGGATGGTTGTTGTCTGATCACATGGAGTGTAAGTTGGGGATGGTTGTTGTCTGATCACATGAAATCTAAGTTGAGTCCAAATGACATATGTTCAAGTTGGGAGAAGCCCTGTATTGTAAAATGTATGAGTTCTTATCCCTACTAGATAAGAGGTTGTTCCTATATGTAAAATTTTCCCTTATTTAGTATGCCTTTGTAGAAAGAAATTGTTCCATATTATATTGCTGGTGCATTTGGGGGTGAGAGTGTCAGACATCTCTGTGCCCTGGTTTTGATCTGAGCTTCTATCCCAGGCAAAACTTTTTCTTGTAGGTTTTTGTACCAAGCAGAATCAAAACAGGTGAAGTTAAGGAAGAGAAGAAAACAAAAACAAGACAAATATATATACATATACATATATGTATATATACTCCTATATATAAGGGAAGAAATAAAAATAAATTTAAGGGGGCCGGGCGGTTTCGCTGGAGATAAGGTGCTGCGCTAACCTAGGACGGACCGCGGTTCGACCCCCCGGTTCCCCATATGGTCCCCCATGCCTGCCAGGAGCGACTTCTGAGCGAATAGCCAGGAGTAACCCCTGAGCGTCACCGGGTGTGACCCAAAAACCAAAATAAATAAATAAATAAATACATTTTAAAAAATAAGGGAAAAAGTGATGTAGGAGACTACCTTACATTTAGGGGTAAATATGTTAAGAGGTATTAAACATACGAAGAAAATATAAGCTTCCCAATTGTCTTTTGGAAGATTCTTGTGTGGGGTGGAATCCAGGACATATTCTCATTGCACACCCTGGACTAGTTGAGTTTGAGAAATGATTTGCGTCAGAAAGGGCTCAGGTAGAGTTCTTGCACTGGGGCCCTTCTGGAGCTGAATCTGGAATCAAGCAACAATCCACATAGGGGAACCGGGTGAGAAGGGAGGGCCACAGAGATTGAGTCAATATGAGTGTTGGTTGTAGTTTCTTTCCAGGGGATAAAATTTGGGACTGAGAGGGTGTTCACTGCCATTTCTTAACTAGGTCATTTAAACAAACTCAAATGGATCTCTGCAGTGTCCCTTCTAATCTCCTTCACCATCTACATACTTCCTCATGACAGTCTCAGAAAGAATTCAGAATGGAGCGGACTCTACTTCTGTTCTTTTGCACTTGTCACTTGCCTCTGACTTAGAATTTTCTCCTCCATTTTATAATTGGTCTTCCCTTCTTACTGTTCTTAATTTCTAGTTAACTTCCATGTACCTTCCTTGGCAAGCCTACTTACAACTGCTCCCCATTTAATCATCACAGCATTCTATTTATTTACTTAAATGCAAAATCACAATTGTTAGAGGATTAAATATGTCAATATGCATGAAGCACTGAATAGTGAAGGTCTCTAAGAAGCATAACATGCTTACTTGTTAAATAAATAGTAAAATAAAATACAATGATGACAGAAATCCTGTTATTCTCATACAGTACTGTTTCCCCTACGGCTTACCTTATTGCCTGGCATAAAGTAGACATTCAGCAAATACTCATTAAGTAGAGAAATTTAAGAAACTAAATAATATGGAATTTGTGGGAGAGCTTAAGAGGTTGAAAACTTTAATGTACAAAAAAATAACCTGAGAGGGGCCGGAGAGATAATATGGAGGTAAGGTGCTTGCCTTTCATGCAGAAGGACGGTGGTTCAAATCCCGGCATCCCATATGGTCTGTACCTGCCAGCGGCAATTTCTGAGCATAGGAGTAATCCCTGAGCCCTGCCAGGTGTGACCCAAAAAACAATAATAATAATAATAATAATAACCTGAGGATCTTGTTAAAATACAACTTGAGGAAGTTGCCATGTTCAAATAAGGCTAGCTCTATAGATTCACTGTTTTATCAAATGAGATGTAAACCAATCAGTGAAAGATCATGGGTATACCAGTCACACCGCAGAAGCTGGCCATCTGGGGAAGGAATGGAGGGCCAAGCTCTCTCCCTGCCAAAGTCACTTCTTCTATATTCATCACCCAGTGTCACTGTTTTTCCGATGGTCTGCCTCATCGTCCATTTATGATACCCATCGGGGACACCAATCTGACCAAACTTCAGGTAAGAATCAAGTGTAGGCAACCGCCCCCCACCCAACATCTTTCTTCTGGGAAGCCTAGCAGTTCAGAACATGCTCCTAAAAGCTGCAGTATCAGTAATAGCCCTTTGAATTTCTAGACAACTTATTTTGTTTGATGCTGCCATCCCTATAGGAACGCATCAATTTAACAGAATGGACAGCTAGCAACTCCAGCTTAGTAGACCTTCTGTAATTGTATTGTCATTGTATTAATGACTTCCTTGGAGATACAATAATTTCCACAATGTGATTGCTACTCTACTTTTTCTTTTTTCCTTTCTTTTTTCCTTTTTATTTTGTAAACTCTGTGTTTATTTATTTATTTATTTTGTTTTTGGGGCCACACCCGGCAATGCTCAGGGATTACTCCTGGCTGTCTGCTCAGAAATAGCTTCTGGCAGGCATGGGGGACCATATGGGACACCGGGATTTGAACCAACCACCTTTGGTCCTGGTTCGGCTGCTTGCAAGGGAAACGCCGCTGTGCTATCTCTCCTGGCCCCCATGTTTATTTTTTAATAATATCTTTATGTAAGCACCTTGATAACAGACATGATTATAGTTGGGTTTAATAACTTTGCTCTCACAAAAATTGTGTCAATTATGTCAGCTATGTGATGCATTTTTATTAAATGAAGTAAAAAAGTAGCCCTGATTCAGTAGATTTCATGTGAAGACTGAAATTTGCACCAAGTGTTACAGGTGCTGCCCCCAGATCACACACTTGTACTTTGAGACTCTAACTGGTTGTTGAATAAATTGCATCTATAAATAATCTCTCCTAAAAATTATCTACCAGAAAAAAAATCTCATTTTTTTTTTTGGTTTTTGGGGTCACACCCGCCTACGCTCAGGGGTTACTCCTGGCTCTACACTCAGAAATCGCTCCTTGCATGCTCGGGGGACCATATGGGATGTCACGATTCTTGTTCTTCTGTTCTTCTGGATGCAAGGCAAATGTCATACCTCCATGCTATCTCTCCGGCCCCACAAAAATCCTATTTCAATATACAATCTTGATTATATATCTTTTTTAAGCAATCAGGACCTGCAATGCCTAATAGTCTGCTTATAAAAAGCATTTATACCTTTTTCACATAGGTCGTACTCTAGATAGAATCTTCTTGAAGTCCTGATGGACTCTTAATGACACTGTCCATGATTTCACAGAGGTGTAGTGTTGTCTGAATCAGTAATCATCCTACCTTTACTTCTTACCACATGGGGAAGTCTGGGAAAGGTCTACTTATATATTCCTCTTTTATTATCACCAAGTAATCTATATATTTTATCTAAAAGGAATCTTTGCTCTTTAGGACCCTCTTTGAGGCCTTTAAATGTAGAGTAAATGTGTTTCCTTAATACCAGCATTTTAAGTAATTTAGTCCAGACATTGTACCTTGCATTCTTTAATGCTTACCTGTTTTCAGATTTCAAATATGCATTGTATAAGCACATACAATGTAAGTTGGCAATGTGAATTTTAAGAACAATATGGTTAAAATTTAAAAAGCAACATCCTGATTTCTTAGCTATGCCAAAATATATTATTTTTTTCCTGAAAACAAAGTAGTGATAGAAATTATACAAAACTGCTCACTGGTTACCTCCCAAGGATGCTTGAATTTAATATGTTGTCTCTACTGGAAAGGAAATCCAACCCGACTCCAAATTTCCAAACAAAATAACCTCAGGGGGGCACTTTTGAAAGTAAGCATAATCTTCACGCAACAAGACATTTCATAGCACCAAGTCTGAAGCCTGAATCTTGATTGTATATCTTCTTTAAGCAATCATGGCCTGCAATACCTAATTATCTGCTTCCAAAAGCATTTTGTTAGGCACACAACCCATCTCAGTAATGGAACTGGACTCCAGTCTCCTAGAATCAGTTCATAAAAGCAATGGAGAGTCATTTTAATATTGTCTATTTTCTCTCAGCACTACAGTCGAGTAATGTAGCAGAACTGTCTGATGGCCAAGGTAATGATCAGAAGGGATATAACAAAGAGAGACATCTACTGGCTGATATCATAGAATTAGCTCATTTATTCAGTTGGAAGAGTTTGGCTTGAGGGGTTCATGGTACTCAGCATCCTTATAGAAACATAATAGTTCTGACTGTGCAGGATCATGGAGTTAATATTTACATCCTCTACCTGCTTCCTAGAACCATGGTTCCATTTCTCACTCCAGGAAAACTTTGAGTGCTCTCTCTCTATTGCTCCCTCTCTAACTCTCTCTCTCTCTCACATACATTAGCTCTTATTTCTGAACACCAATTATCTTAATACTTTATAATATTAACTATAACTTATAATGAAGCTGCTAGGATTTCATACCTTAGAGACTCCATTACTGCTGTCAAGGGTATAACTTAAATGAACAGAAAGAAGTATTCTCCATTCTTAGGTCTTATAATATGCACTTCATATCACATTCTACTGTGAATTTTTCTTTTTCTTTCTTCTTTCTTTCTTTCTTTCTTTCTTTCTTCTTTCTTTCTTTCTTTCTTTCTTCTTTCTTTCTTTCTTTCTTTCTTCTTTCTTTCTTCTTTCTTTCATCTTTCTTTCTTTCTTTCTTTCTTTCTTATTCATTTATTTTGACTTTTGGGACATACCTAGAGGTGCTCAGGAGTTACTCCTGGCTCTGCACTCAGAAGTCGCTCCTGGCAGACTCAGGGGGCCATATTGGATGCCAGTTTCCAACCGGGGTCTGTCTTGTGTTAGCCACGTGCAAGGCAAATGCCTTACCACTCTGCTATCACTCTAGTCCCCTGAATTTCTTAAAGTTTGCAAACTTGAGGAAATGTTACAGCATCTACCACTCAGTAGTGCTACTTGTTTTATCCCAAACTAGTTCATTTCTGAAAAGCTATAACTTATAGATGTTTGTATTATTAAATTGTATTAATTATTCTACTTTCCCACTGTCACATATATACACTGTGTCATATATATACATATATACCACATATATACATATATATACCATATATATATTCTGGTCTTTTACACCAAGTTCTCAAAAGTCTAGAAATTTATACCTCTTCAGTAATAATATTGAAAACCACAATGTCTAAATAAAAAAAAGAGAGACATTTAAAGAGAGAGAGAAAGAAGAAAATTGAAGCCAGAAAGGCAAAGAGATAGGTGTGGGGAGGGAAGAAGAGAGTGCAAGGGAGAGGCCTAGGGAAGGGCTGGTGGAAAACAGGGGATATTAGTGGTGGGAAAAGAGCACTGGGGAAGGAATAGATGTTGGACAGTGTATGACAGAAAACTCATGAAAATTTTTGAAACTGTATCTCACTGTGATTCAATTAAAATTTATTTTAAAAATAAGGTCTATAAATTTTATAAATGATGATAGTTATAAATATATATATATCTTATTTAGTTTAATGAAAAGAATTTTGTACCACACCAAAGGAAATGGGCTATTTGCCATGGTAATTAACCACTTGATTCAGAGAGTTGGAACTTTAAGTCCCATCAAATCTAACTTTTAAAATAGAGAACTGAAGGTTGAGTTCAATCACTAATGACCAGTAAATTAATCAATTATGACCATGTAATAAAGTTGCTACAAATGTGCAAAAGAATAAAATTTAGAAATCTTCTTGGTTGATGAGCACATGAAGATTCAGTTAAGAATGGTAAACCCATAGAGATCAGGTAATCTCCAAATTCTTTCCTCTCGATGTTGAAAGCCTGTCTCAAATACAGGCATGGGTGGGAGTAACAGGTGAAGATGGGGCATTGGTGATTGGAAGGTTGCACAGTGAAGGGGGTTTTTCTTGTTATAATTGAAACCCAACTACAGTTATGTTTGCAATCACGGTGTTTAAATAAAGAAATTATTAAAAAAAATAAAAAGAATTCCTTAGAGACAAAAAATTCCTTTCCTCTTATTTTTCCCTCTGCATATATTTTTTATCTATTAATGAATTACATCCTTTTATAATAAACAAAGCAAAAAAATAAGCAAAGCATTTCTCATAGTTCTATGTACACATTTACCAAAGTCGTCAAACTATGGGAGGGCTCTTGGGACTTCCAATTTTGGTCCAATATTGGTCAAAAACACAAGATAAAATGAGTTTATTACTGGCAAATAAGCTGGTGCAGTCTGAAGAACTGAGTCATGGAAGATAGGAGCTGGAACGATATTTGTGGATACTATCTGAATACTATCCAAGGGGATAGTGGCAGAATTAAAGTGAATTGTAAGACACCAAGCTTGTGGTTTGAAAATTGCTTCTTATTATGAGAAATCCCTTTTACTCATATTGAATTCTGTGAGCAGACCCTGTACCCATCAATAATCATGTCTGCAAGGAAACTTACTTCTGAGTCCTATCTCTAAACTAAACTATCATTGAAAAAGTTCAACAGGGGCTGGAGATAGCATGGAGTTCGGGTGTTTGCCTTGCATACAGAAGGATGATGGTTCATATAGTCCCCCAAGCTTGCCTGGAGTGATTTCTGAGCAAAGAGTCAGGAGTAACCACTAAGCGCTGCTGGGTGTAACCCAAAAACAAAAACAAAAGCAAAACAAAAAAACAAAAGAAAAAGTTCAACAAGGATAAGCTAGTGCTTGCTGCACTGTTCCACAATTACTGTGTATTTTCTAAATTAAAAACTAAATTGTATTTCTCTAGTATTCTTTTTGTTATTTTAGCAGACATATCAGTACTTTCTTTTATTAAGATAAAAATTAAGTCACTAGAGCACAATGTTAATGCTGTGCTGAAACTTGATGTTTGTCCTGCTCATATTAGGTATTAAAATATTAACTATGGTACCCTACCCTCTGTCTGGAATCTCAGGAGCATAATTAAAAGCTCTATGCAAGCACATTCATGTTCTGAAGAGCAGAAATTGAGACTGACTCTAAAAATATTTTTATCAACTAACATATTTTAAAATGGAGATTAGTGAACTTGAAAGAGAAGAGAGAGAGAGAGAAAGAGAGAGATAGGAAGAGAATGGGGACACAGCATACTCAGGGAAAATGGTTTGCTTTCTTTAAAAAATGAACCATTTCTTTCTCTGTAGTTAATATTAATATTTAATAAACAGAGTGTGAACTAATCTATTAAGAAGAGTCATCAGACACTTATGTTTATATGCTTGGACCAGTCTCAAGCTCTTCTCTTTATAAAATGTGTATTAGTTCCTTACCTATTAACCATCTTGCTTTCAGAAATATCCAGCTGAGACTCTTCCATCACCATAACATAAGATCTGATTTATCCCAAGGACATGTAGGATTATTAGGCAATGACAAGTAGTCCTAAGCATGAGCACCAATTATATTCCTCAAATCCTCAAATTCCACAAATATGGGAACAGGACATAGAATCGAGTGTGGAATGGTTTCACAGGTGGCCTCTACATATCTTATTCCTCCCACCAAAGTTTTCTCAGATGACCTTGCTTAGAGGGCAAAATATCCTTGATAATATAAATGGTTTTTAAATATTTGAGGCAATTAACGCTTTTCTTATTGCCTCCAGGGAAAACTTATTAATGTCCAAAGATATTTATTGTTGCTACTGTTAAGCTGGTGAGCATTTAATGCATAAGAGGATAAAGTCAAGGAAGCTGCTATGTGGCTTCCAGTATATAAGCTAGCTCTGAACAACAAAGAACCCCAAAATATCAGCAGTACCAAGTTTGAAAAATTCTATTCTGTGCAGCTATGGGAAAGCAAGTAAAGGTTCTCACCCAATTTTCTACTCAGAAACTTTATTATCAGCTTCATGGGTTAGACTGGGTGTAACAACAGAGCTTGAGATTTCATTTTGGAAAGCTGGACTCTAAACATGGTCATTTTGTAGATATATAACTTCTGATAAATCAAAACCACCAAGTCCAATTTTTTATATTTGTTTCTGATGTTAAATATATTGTATATTTAATGCCCACAAACATTGTTTCACATACATAACTCAAACTCAATTGATATCTAAATGTCTCTTCCTTGTCTGAGAGTAGAAATGGTAACATTAGAAATCAGGCTGAAATGACAGTGCATTTGGATCATTCTGCAGAAACTTGGAGATATGAACAGTCCACCAATAAGAACTCTTATGGGGGGTTATGCTGTGAGATATAAAACGCATAAAAAAGAATAACATATGAAAGAAAGCAATAACATATGAATGAAATCAGTCTTGGGCTCTTCTGATAGGTCCATTGTAG
>PVKC010043440.1:0-11773 GCA_004027635.1 Crocidura indochinensis | reverse complement strand
CACAAAAATACAATACAAAAACCCCTTCCTTACACCTATATTCATTGCAGCACAATTTACCATAGCAAGACTCTGGAAACAACCAAGATGCCCTTCAACAGACGAATGGCTAAAGAAACTGTGGTACATATACACAATGGAATATTATGCAGCTGTCAGGAGAGATGAAGTCATGAAATTTTCCTACACATGGATGTACTTGGAATCTCTCATGCTCAGTGAAATAAGTCAGAGAGAGAGAGAAAAACGCAGAATGGTATCACTCATCTATGGGTTTTAAGGAGAATGAAAGACATTCCTGCAATAATAATAATTTTCAGACACAAAAGAGAAAAGAGCTGGAAGTTCCAGCTCACTCCATCACTTTTTGTGGTGAGCTTAGTTAGAGAAATAACTGCATTTTGAACTGTCCTAAAAATGAGAACCTATGAGGGAAATGGAGAGCCTGTCCAGAGTACAGGCGGGGGGTTGTTGGGGAGGAGGGAATTTTGGGACAATGGTGATGGGAACGTTGCACTGGTGATGGGTGGTGTTCTATACATGACTGAAACCCAAACACAATTATGTATGTAATCAAGGTGTTAAAATAAAAAAAATATTTTGATTATTAAAAAAATAGTTTGATAAATAAAATTTATTCAAAGTCCTAGTATGACCCACTATATGCAAATAAATTACTGCTATAAACTTAAATAAATAAAAACATTAAAAATATCAAATTAATCAAATTATTATTATTTTCAGTGAATGTTAAATTAGTCAAATAATCTAAAGATAATTTATTCATTATTATTATTTTTTATTATTTTGTTTTTGGGTCACACCTGCTGTGATGTTAGAGATGTATTTATCAAAACACATGTTACTATTAAAGATATATAAATATACCAGGAAATGGATCTATATTCCAATTAAATAAATTAGAAAACTTAACATTGTCAAATAACTATGTCTAAAATTGATCTTGTCAAAAATCTTTATAAAGATTCCCATTCCTATAAAAAAATCTGATGACATTCTTGAAGAACTTGAATAAATGCAATTAAAATGTGTATTGAATTCTAAAATACTCTAATTAGCAGTAAAATTTTTAGATAAAACAGGGAAGTATTTCAGTTCCATGTTTCAAATTATATTACAAAATCACAGCATTCAAGGCTGTGTTGTACTAAAAAATAAAATAAACAATCTCTGACCATATGGATTAAGTGTTTGCCTTTCATTTGGAAAATCTCATTTTGATTCTGTAAATTTTAAATTTGTCACAACAAAATTATGAAGCTAAAGAAAATCAAAGTACTATTTCACTTCAAAAATAGGGATAGCATGGAGGTAGAGTGTTTGCCTTGCATGCAGAAGGTCAGTGGTTCGAATCCTGGCATCCTGTATGATCCCCTGAGCTTTCGAGGAGCAATTTCTAAGTGTAGAGCCAGGAGTAAACCCTGAGCGCACCCAGGTGTGAGCCCCCCCACCCCAAAAAAAAAGAAAGAAATAAAAAAATTGCATTTATGTGGAAGAAAACTGGAAAGGAAAAAAATAACCTTATATTTAATCGTGCTAGTTTCTGCTATTTGAGAATAAAAAATTTTATTAAACAGGTATGCTCATGATACTTATAGTTTACTCTTTCTTGGAGACAAAAATATCCTTGCTTTGAACAATTTCTTTTCTTTCTTTCTTTTTTTTTTTTTTTTTTTTTGCTATGGAGTTAATAAGACTTGGTGACTTTTGAAAGCATTGAAGCAAGTTTTTCAATTTAGATGTTTATGCAAGTTAGAATGTTGATACAAGGGATATATTCTTTGTTTTGACAAAAATAAAATTGACAGGATCACTTAATGTCTTGCTAATTGAAGGTAACAACAGAACACTTAAAAATAGAATCATCTGCTATAAGCACAAATTAAGTTTAACAACCATTAGGGAAAAAGCATTTAGTAAATTGTTTAACTTCCCTGGGGCATATGGCATGACAAGTAGTTAAAAGTTTTTAAGCTATGGTTTTAACTACATGCTATATATTCTACATTTTCAAATATGATTGAAAGTTAGAATTTAAATATTTATCACTAAAATGATACATATTCAAAAAGAGCCATTGGCATGCATCAGAAAGCATTTTGCTTGGAAATTGCTTTCCACAAACATTTGAATATAACAATGTGTCAAGTTGTGTTACCTTTGTAAAAAAATAAGTACTAGAGACTATCAATAACAAGATATTATATATTATAATAGCACTGGTTTTAATTCATGTGACAAATTATGAGCTTTATTTGAATAATATTCTATTTTAAAACAATATATAAACATTATTATTTTAAAATATTTAAAAATACTTATAAGCATTATTTTATACAATTAAGTAGATCAGTATAGTTTCAAATTACTAAATATATATTAATTATTGCTATTAAAATAGTCATCAGCATATATAGCTTAAAAACACATTTTTCTTTCTGCTTCTATTGTCCAAAGGCCAGACAACACATTCCTAGATGTTTGCAAGTCTCTAATCCAAATATTAAATATTTAGACTGAAAGACTGACAGCCAAAGAATTTTATAATCAGACACTGCTGCTTTTCTATTTCAAATTCATTTCAAATGATGTTTCTGAATGCTTTTCTTTCTTACCCAGAATGCCATATTCTTATTTTCCCAGTTTCTACTGCAGCTAGTTGCAGTTAAGATTTAGCACACAAGAGCAGATCAGTTTTGATATGCAAATGCTCTCAAGAAAGATTTGAACTTTTTTGATTAAAATAAATGTCACGTCTCAGATATATCTCCCTCCTTTTTTAGCTAAATGGCACAACAAAATCTTGAAGAAGTACAGGCTATCTATGATAACGGAAAAAAAATCAAATTATATTGTGAGCAGCTAAATGTCTTACAATAACTAATCAGACTGTGGTACTGGATTTTCTGTTTCTTCTAGCTAAATTTAATCTTATAATAGATATTTTCTGTAAATAGCATAATATTAAGTAAAGATAGCATTTAAATAATTAGTTCTATTAAAAACTAATCTAGACATTTAATAATTAGAGGATAATTAATTTGTTATAGTTTGTTGCTAGTAGGTATCTTAGTTGCTTTCAAGTGTTACTATCATGTTATTTTTTCTTGGGTTGCATCTATTAGTTCTCAGGGCTGAATCCTGGCTATTCACTCAAGGATCACTTTTGACACCCTCAAGTGGCTTTGGGGATTGAACCTGGGATAACTGAACTGTTTTGAGGTGATGCCATTTATAGGGATCACAGGTAACATGATGAGTAGCTATTTCTATCACATTGATTTTCTCTACTAACTTCATAACAATAACTAAAATGTATTATTCATCTAATAGCCTTGATCGCTGATTGTATTTTTATATTTTCATTTTGCAAAATACCCTTAGCAGTTATAAATACTGATACCTGTGCATAAAGAAACTAAGTGTGGATATAGTAAATATAAAGAGAAAATATTGTTGGGACCTGAGCCATATTAAAAAGCATATACTGTACCTAAATACCTGTATTAACAGATGATAAAAATATGATCATAGAAATTGAGTACTGGGGCCGGGCGGTGGCGCTGGAGGTAAGGTGCCTGCCTTGCTTGCGCTGGCCTAGGATGGACTGCGGTTCCATCCCCTGGTTTCCCATATGGTCCCCCAAGCCAGAAGCGACTTCTGAGCGCATAGCCAGGAGTAAGCCCTGAGCATCACTGGGTGTGGCCCAAAAACCAAAAAAAGGAAATTGAGTATCTAACCCCTGAGGGGTGGAGGGAGGACAACACTGGTGGTGGGAATGCCCCTGATTCAATGTTGCTATGTACCTAAAATACTACTGTGAAAGATTTGTAATCCACTTTGGTCAAAATAAAAGTTATTTAATTAAAAATAAAATTAAAAGAAAATAAATTGAGTATCTAGTTCAATAATAGTAGTAAATAAAATGTACTTTAAATATATTCAAATAGACAAACTAAAATTGTATGCATTTCCACTTATAAAGTTTTACTTATCGGCTTATATGTTAAATAGATATTTAACAAATAAAAGATATATCTGCAAGAACTTGTAGAGTAGTAGTACTTGTAATAGGGAAATAGATCTTTACAAATGCTTGAAGTTATCAGTAGAATACAGATAAATATTCTATGGTTAATATTTATGAATACTATATAAGTTTGTTTAAATCTCTGTATCCTATTATAAAAAATGATAAAGATGAACTGCTATAGCTAGAGTGAAATGAGTCAGAGGAATAGGCATATAATGATCCATTCTTTTGAGGGATATAAAAAAAAGATATAACATGTTAATGGTATCCAAAGACAATAGAAACAAAGGCCAAAATGACCAGTCCATGGTTGGCAGCTAGCCACAAATAGTAGAGGAGTGCAGTTAGGATAGTGTTAGTTATGACCATGATTGTTGAAAATGATTTTTCTGGACAAGAACTGGGTACTGGAAGTAGATAAAGTGATAAATATTATATCTTTTCATTAGCAATATTGTGAATTTATAAAAGAAAAAGAGAAAGAGAGAGTTGGGGTAAATGTCTGTCCCAAAGTCAAGCAGTGGGGAGGATGGGAGGGAAACTTGGGACTTTGATCAAATTTGCACTGGTGCAGGGTTTTTTTATATTGTATGACAGAAATTTAATCATGACTAACTTGGAAATTGCAGAAAAAGCTATTATAAACAGACTTTTAACCACAGTGTTTAAATAAACTAATTTTTAAAAAGTTAACTCAAATGCTATTAAAGTGTCTTGGAGATAACTCAAATAGTAAAACACATGTCTAGCATGTGTTGCAAACACCTAAATTGTATCCCTACTCTAACTGCCAGATACAAGCCCAGTGGCCCTTAATTACTATCTATATATGGCTCAGCTGCCTTCCAGGTACATATCTTTCCCAGCAGCCCTGCTGCATATCTAGTCCCATGCATGGAACTGGTACACCTGCACTGATCATCACCAAGAGTAGACTCAGATCCCCTAAAGCTCCTGAAAATGATACCTGTAAAAATATTTTATAAACTTCATGGGCTGGAGAGATAGCACAGTGGTGTTTGCTTTGCAAGTAGCCAATCCAGGACCTAAGGTGGTTGGCATGAATTCTGGCGTCCCATATGGTCCCCCGTGCCTGCCAGGAGCTATATCTGAGCAGATAGCCAGGAGTAACCCCTGAGCACCACTGGGTATAGCCCAAAACAAACAAACAAACAAACAAAAACACTTCAATGCCATACTTGAAATACTAAAATCTATTGTAATAGGCAAAACACTTGAGTAAAATGACTTCTGTGAAGATTTGGGTACTTAACTGTGATGTCAAGAGAAACAGAAACAAAAAATAAACATATAGGACTAATCCCTTAAAAATTTATTCTTAAAAAATCAAAACAAAAAAGACATTATACTGACTTAAACTAATCATATATATATATATATATAGTATGTAAACTTCTAAGGATTATACAGAAAACTGATAAATGTCAATAATAAAAAAGCAATCAACCTATCAAAAATTGATAGACTGTTCTGTTGGAAAGACATTTCACCAAAGAATATGTACTAATAAGCAATACATGCATGGAGTATGCGTATCACTTATTACTAGAAAAATTAAAGTAATAATAATAGTAAAATACAAAATGTCACTATGTACTATGTGTGAAAAAGGCAGTAAAATGCTGGTAATATTAAATAAGATTAAACCATCTTTCAATGCTGGTGAACATGTAAATTGAAGGCAATATGGACATGGTACAAATAAATAAAAAATAAATCTACCATCTGATCTGACAATGCTGTTACTATGTATCTATACAATGAACATAAAAATACCAATTCAAAAAGAAGCATGCACATCTATAGTCATTTATCTGCTACTTATAATAGTTAAAATGCTAAAGAAATTCAAGTATCAAATAACAACTGAGTGAATACAGAAACTGCAATATACATACACAATAGAATTTTTTTTCAAAATAAAGGAAAAATGAAACCCTACATTTTTGTTTTTTTTTTGTTTGTTTTTTTTTTTGGTTTTTGGGTCACACCCAGTGACGCTCAGGGGTTACTCCTGGCTATGCGCTCAGAAGTCGCTCCTGGCAGGCACGGGGGACCATATGGGAACCGGGGGATCGAACCGTACATTTTATAGAAACATGGATTAACTAGGTCATGCTATTTTAATGTAGTCAAAAGTATAAAAAACTATATGTTGATTTTAGTATTTTGTGGGATAAGACTAAGTAAAACAAATCAGAAAGATAATAGACTGGTGGACTCGTCTATGGTAGTCAGTTTTTCACAAAGGTAGTGGATAGTGCATTTAAGAGAGAGGGGGTCATTACTGTGACATTGATAGTTGGGAATGTACACTGGACAGAAAGAGATTGCTGAAGGAGATAAAGTGATGTCCATGATACCTTTGGAGAAAAACAGTATTTCAAACCACAGTATTTAAAAGGAAAAATATATGAAAGAAGAAAAACCTGGAGGCAGGCTGTGAGAGAGGGGTGAGAAACTGGAGACATAAATAGTGAGAAAGGAACACTGGTAAGGGAATGGTGATAGAATATTATATGACTGAAACTCAACCATCAACAATTTTTAACTCTATGTTACTGTGATTAAATTTTAAAACTCTAAGCAAATTAATGGGACTCATTATTTTTAAAACTTTAAGCAAATTAATGGAATTCATTATGCCAAAGCAATCTGAGCTCAGGCCACAGGATTGACTCTATCAGATGGGATAACAAGGAATAGAAGAAGGCTTAACTGGACTGTGATGGTTGTGAAGGAGTAGCATACTTTCAGATTAGCTGTCCAATTTTACCACCAAAACATACGCAGTTGTGTAAATGCATGTTAAATTAATTAAGAAAATATTATTGGAGATAAAACATAAATTATAAACTGACAATTTTACCTAATCCTAACATTTATATATATATGGAATAAATGGATGGTGTTAAAGAAACATTTTCAACTTTAATTGCATTCTAATATTTTGCTTCTGTGGTGTATATAGGAAAGATTATTTGTGCAGCTGAAGGTATCTAGAATTGGGGCTAGAGAGGTGCCAGAGAGATAGCACAGTGGTAAGTCGTTTGTCCTGCAAGCGCCCAACCCAGAGCCAACGATGGTTCAAATCCCGGCATTCCATTTGGTCCCCCATGCTGCAAGGTGTGCCCCCCCCCAAAAAAAAATGGGGCTAGCGAAAGAATATAAATGTGAGAGACCTCACCTAATGGCAACCGGGGTTTAATTCCTGGAATACTACATGGTCCCCAATCTGCCAAGAGTGATCCCTGAGTACAGTCAGGAGAAATTTCTGAGCACTATTTGATGTGTCCTTCAAGTAAAACAAGACAAAATAAAGCAAATCTAAAAGTACATATCCAAAAGTACAAAACTCCAAGAATTTGTAAAATTTCCACCAAAGACTAGTAACAATTTAGATAACAAATAAATCAATATCAGCTATGGGATATTAATAAAGTTAATTTTTTTACACAATCACTTTATATTAAATATTTTTATACGTTATACCCAGTTTGGGGCTCATTTATTTACTATTTCAATATTATAAGAGTTTTAAAAAAAACTTCACATGACATTAATCTCCAATCTATACAGTAAATTTTGATTAGTTTAGGTTTTGTTCTTATTTTTAATGTTTTTGCTTATTTTTATTGTACCCTTTGTGTCATTGAAATGAAAAAAAAATTCCTGGAGTCCTTTTTTTCCATTTGAAGTAGCTTTCTTGCCCTCTTCAGAGGAAATTATTTCCAAAAACATAGATAAAGAAATACATCTTTAATCTTACAAGCTGTCTCCTTGCCCAGGATCAGGAAAATGATTTTTCTTTTAACAGTTGTCAGCATGCTTGACATCTGTCACAAAGGTTTAGGCTCTATTTTTATTTTTCCTATTGAAATCATGCTCTGACACCTGCCCCCTTTGTACTTCAGACTGATGCAGTAAAGAATTGAGTTTTGCTTTCAAAGAACTCATCCCATTTTCTCTTTTTTTGTTGTTCTTTGGTTGAAAAACAAGATTAAAATAAAACTTTCTCTAAAAATTATAGATATTTGGACATAGTTTTTAAAAAATTTGGAATGTTATATTTTCTTTAGAAACTAATAGCAGAGGGGCCAGAGCAGTAGCACAGCGGTAGGTCATTTGCCTTGCACATGACTGACCCAGGACGGACTTTGGGCATCCCGTATGATTCCCAAGCCAGGCGTAAATTCTGAGTACATAGCTTGGAGTAAACCCTGAGTGTCACTGGTAACAGCACTGGTGAAGTGTGATTTACATTGCATGATTAAAATTCAGTCACGAACAACTGTAACTGTGGTAAAAGAAAAAAAATTACACCATGAACAACCTTGTAAACCATGATGTTAATATATAGTAATTTCTAAAGATATTTTCAAAAACAAATTAGCTGTTTTTAACACATTAAATCATTACAAAAATAGGAGCTGGTTGGCCTACCCTATTCTATTCAGGGATTACTCATAGATGGATTCTGATATCCATTCACTACATATAATATGCAGTTGCAGAAGGACCAAACAGAGCTGAAAGAAAGCTTTGCAAAGAAAGCTATTTGACCACAATCTTGTCTCTCTAACCTTGTTGTAAACATTTTAATTAACATAAAAATCATCTTCTCAGTTGTCATAATATTATTTGCTGAACTTCACAGAAATAAAAGCCTATAGCTTTCATTTGTTTCTCAATAAAATTAAGGCTGAATAGAGTATGGGCATAAGGACAGATAATATATTTAGAATGAAGCCATTTAATTGAAATTATGGTGTTTGTATATAATAAAACTCTGGGGTATCTAAAAGTTGATTCTGGAATTGACATACAATCCCGTGCTTGGTTTTGCCTGATTTAAATATATACAAGGAATGGCAGGTTTTGATATTAAGTTTTCGCATGACAATATTTAATCTATAGAAAAGATTTAGGGCTATACTAGACCAGATAAGATCTAGAAGATTCTATAGAACTCAAAATATTAAAAACTCTAAGATATACAGTAAATTTGAGTAAGGCATTTTTCTTCAGTGTTATATACATGAACAGGACAGTTGTGGTATATACATATATATATTATGCATATATATCTACATATGTATGCTTTACCCTCTGTTTATAATGCTCAGTAAACCTAGATATTCTGTCATGGAGTGCTTATACATCAAAGTTTTATTATAAGAAACAGAAAATTCGTTTGGTTCTTATTGTTTTACACATATGAACATTTCTATTTTAGTAGATTCTTTTAACTCTTTCCTAGCTAGGAAATTTTTGAGAAAACTCTAGGTAAATATCATCTGAAGGAGAAGCTTCTGTGATCCTACATATTAAAGATAATTACCTTTATGAAATAGTTGGAAAATGTCACTAAAACCTTGTAATATTAAAAGAAATCTAGGAAGTCTCACTCAAAGTTTAATGAGAGGATACCATCATATTTAAATTCACCATCACTAAATGTTGCACATTCAATAACCACAAAAGTCATAAAACATTTATTTACATGAAAGAAAAATGGAAAGAAAGCATCCGTGCATTTCACCAGAATCAATAGGAGTCCAACAATTGTCTTAATCATATTATAATAACTAAAGAAAAATAGCATAAAAAGATCAAGATAAAATAAATAAAATTGGCCCATACAAAATTAGGTTAATATTCTTTTATAAACAATAGTTAATTTAGAAAAAAGGAAATCATGGAACTAAAGAGTAAATATAAAAGTGTAGTAGAAGGATTAAACAGAGGAAAGATCAAGTAGACTTTATAGTAATGAAGCAAACTACAATACTCCGTCCTTGTGGGGGGACCTCCACTGGCATCAGTAGTATAAATAAATATTATTTTTAGAGTAGAGCAGGTAAAAACAAAGATTAAAATCGCTATATTAAGTATGGGCTATCCATAAATAATCTACATATAATTTAAATACCATACAGAAAATAGAGAAAGAGAAAAGTAAAATACTTAAAATATTTGCAAATATTTTCCACTTTTGATGAAAGACAAATAAATAAATATAGGATTGTCTCTGAAATGCATAGTGTATCAATTAAAAGAAATCCTTACTTAGACAAATCGAGTTTTTGAATAGAATATTTAAACGAACATTCTTATAAAATCAAGGGTAGTAAAAAACATAACTATCATTAAGTAATGTCCCATTTGGGGAGTTCACATCTGCCATGACTGTCTTTACTGGTATCCTTTTGGCATAAAATAGAGCAGCACACATGGTTGCAGGAACAGAAATTTCAGTCATCTATGGACATGGAAAGCACCGTATTTCACCTATTTCTCTGGCCTTGATAGCTAAATTTTTTGGAAAGTAGAAAAATTTATAGTAGAATATTGAAGAAAGGAAGAGGAACTCTCTCCACAATCCTTTGCAGGAACTAAATATAAGACTAAAGTTAGGGAACCGGAGTAGTGGCACAAGCAGTAGGGCATTTGCCTTGCACGTGCTAACCTAGGATGCACACCATTGTCTATTGACAAGGCCATGCAAAGATTAAATACTGTTATGGCCATTTACTTTATATTGCCTAAACTTATGAATTTGTAGATACATTAACCCAAAAACAACAACAACAACAGAACCACAAAAAGAATGTAGGATGGGGCAGTTCAAAACAGTACTGTGTATATATTAACCTGAAGAGTCCTCAAATTATTGAGGAATGGTGACTATGGATCTTCTTGTTAGTCCAAGATTCCAGGTGCTTCAATATCTTCAAAAATGAAAATACTGAGAAAAATAAGATGTTCAGACTTAGAGTAAGAAAGAGGAAATCTTTTATTGGGAAGTAGAGGAGAAAGGACAGAACTCGTGTTGAATGAACTAAATTCAGCAGCCAATTTCTTTTCTTATTTTTCATTTATTTGTTTTGTTTTTGGGTCATACCTGTAGGAACTCAGGGGTTACTTATGTCTCTGTGCTCAGAAATCACTACTGGCCAGCATGGGGGACCATATGGGATGCAGGGATTCTAACCACCATCTGTCCTGGATCAACTGTGTGCAATGAAAATGTACTACCACTGTGCTATTTCTCCATCTCAGCAGCCAATTTTTTTTATCAGAGACATGGAGGATAGATTACTGAATGATGATATATTTAAAGCATTGAAGCTTAGTGGCTATTTTTCAATACTAGCTGAAAAATAGTGGAGAGACTTGTATCTTTGTTGCCTGATACTAGGATAAAATATTTCAGGTTGGCTACAGAGATTAAGATTATGTAGTTGTTGTATATGAGTTTTATGTAGAGGTCAATTAATTATATCATTATTATTTGGAAAAATTTTATCATAAATGAATGTTGAACCTTATCAAAAGCTTTATATAGATTGATTTAATCATATTAAGGTAATTTATTTTTATTTTTCCTCACACCTTGCAGTGCTTATTTATCTTACCTGGCTCTGAACTCAGAGGTAGATTATGGGAATCATAATACGTACTGTGTACAAGTCAAGTGTCCTACCCTCTATCCTATCTCACTAGTCCCATGTTAAGGTAATTTGTGTCTCAAAGAATATAATTCTTCCAGTCTTAAAAATAAGGCTGACTGTATTAGCAGGGTACTCTTTGTGACCTTTGTGACTCAGAAGGGTGATTTTTATACTCAGGTCAGTGCAAACCAAGGATGGTCTTCTTCCAGTCAATAAGCCACACCATAATATATAATAAACAGCA
>PVKC010043439.1:0-11771 GCA_004027635.1 Crocidura indochinensis | reverse complement strand
CAGCTATACCACTCCTAGTAATATACCCTAGGAACACAAAAATACAATACAAAAACCCCTTCCTTACACCTATATTCATTGCAGCACTATTTACCATAGCAAGACTCTGGAAACAATCTAGATGCCCTTCATCAGACGAATGGCTACAGAAACTGTGGTACATATACACAATGGAATATTATGCAGCTGTCAGAAGAGATGAAGTCATGAAATTTTCCTACACATTGATGCACATGTAATTTATCATGAGTGAAATAAGTCAGAGAGAGAGAGAGAAAAACGCAGAATGGTATCACTCATCTATGGGTTTTAAGAAAAATGAAAGACATTCTTGCTATTATAATAATTTTCAGACACAAGAGAGAAAAAAGCTGGAAATTCCAGCTCACCTCATGAAGCTCACCACAAAGAGTGATGAGTTTAGTTAGAGAAATAACTACATTTTGAACTATCCTAATAATGAGAATGTATGAGGGAAATGGAGAGCCTGTCCAGAGTACAGGTGGGGGCGGGGAGGAGGGAGATTTGGGACAATGGTGATGGGAATGTTGCACTGGTGATGGGTGGTGCTCTTTGCATGACTGTAACCCAAACACAATTATGTATGTAATCAAGGTGTTAAAATAAAAAAATAACCCATAGATGAGTGAGATCATTCCTGCATCTTTCCCTCTCTCTCTCTGACTTATTTCACTCAGCATAATAGATTCCATGTACATCCATGTATAGGAAAATTTCATGACTTCATCTCTCCTGACAGCTGCATAATATTCCATTGTGCATAAGTACCACAGTTTCTTTAGCCATTCATCTGTTGAAGGGTATCTTGGTTGTTTCCAGAGTCTTGCTATGGTCAATAGTGCTGCATTGAATACAGGTGTAAGGAAGGGATTTTTGTATCATATTTGTGTGTTCCTAGGGTATATTCCTAGGAGTGGTATAGCTGGGTCGTATGGGAGCTCGATTTCCAGTTTTTGGAGGATTCTCCATATTGCTTTCCATAAAGGTTGAACTAGATGGCATTCCCACCAGCAGTGGATAAGAGTTCCTTTCTCTCCACATCCCCGCCAACACTGCTTGTTCTCATTCTTTTGATGTATGCCAATTTCTGGGGGTTGTGAGGTGGTAACTCACAGTTGTTTTGATTTGCATCTCCCTGATGATTAGTGATGTGGAGCATTTTTCATGTGTCTTTTGGCCATTTGTATTTCTTCCTTGTCAAATTGTCTGTCCATTGCTTCTCCCCATTTTTTTGATTGAATTAGATGTTTTTTTCTTGTAAAGTTCTGTCAGTGCACATAGCGTATCTATGTGAGTTATACACAATGTTATTAGGGGAAGAACATTATTTCTCTATTGTGCCTAGTAAGGAGGCACTGAGAATTTAAGTTACATGAGTGGGCTCACATAGTAATGATAGCAAATTTCGGAAAAGATTCTTGGGAATATTGTTTTAGAATCACTCATTGGTATTTTACAATATTGACATCTTCAGAGCAATGCCATCTTCAGAGATCATATCACATAAAATTAAGCTCTTTGTATGGATAAACCCAGTCATTAATAGCTACAATAGGGCAAAGAGTGAAATCACACATTAATTGGAATTAGGCTATTTATTTATTTTTTTGATTTTCGGGTCACACCTGGCAGAGCTCAGGCAAATGCCTTGCCGCTGTGCTATCTCTCCGGTCCCGGAATTAGGCTATTTAAAAGACATAAAAAGATGATATTTTTAATCTTTGTTGTTTTGAAAATAAAATACTTAAAGCAGAGATGAAAGTACTTAGGAACTTTGAAAATAATTTAGATAGAAAAACCCAGAAGTCTATAATGTTAGGAAAACTTTTATTTATTTATTATCCACTTTATCAGAACCTCATTTCTCTTCAAATGATGTAGGTTCTCTTATTAATCTTGCATGTATTATCTTTTTATTTTTTTCTACTTATCAACTAATTAATTTTTATATATATTGCACACAAATATTTAAGAATTACCATATTTCTTCTGACTTATTTTGCTTTACATAATTTTATTCATTACATTTTAAATATCTTATTTAAGTTTACACACAAGAATACAAAACATGCTTTACATAATTTTCTTGAGCTTATTTACTTTGAAATAATAAAAAACTGATATTTTTATGAATGAATAATATTCCATGCAATAAATGTTTTGCATAGTCTATATCCAATCATCTGTTGATGTAGTTTTTTTGTGTTTTATCTATTATAAACTATTGCAAATGAAGATTGTAATTAGTAGACCTTTTTAGCTCTTGTTCATCTCCATTGATTCATCATTTATCACACGTTAAGTACAGAAATAGAAGTTGAGGGTGGAGCAAAAAAGAGAGTCCTTGCTCTGCAAGTTTTTCTTTAAAGTGGAAGGAGACTATAACTTTAGTGATTTCCAGACATATCAGAACAAGAATTGAATTCTTATGTCAGAAACGATGTAATATAACATGGTCAATTTGCTTGGTCAGAAGCAGTGAAGTAGGAGGTAACAACTGAGCTTCTACATAAAATGGATGATTTATGTGCTTTGGGGGGGTGGCAGAAAAAAGAGAAAAATATGAGACTTACCAGTATTTATTAAGTTCACTTATTTTTAACATTTCCCATATGCTCCAAAGACAACATATATGGAGTCTATTTTTGGTTATTCACTGAAGGATCTGGCAGGATTTCCTGTTTATTACTTTTATTGATTATGCAGTCTCTTTCTCTGATGCTTGCAAATATTTGTTACAAGTTTGACCAGAACAAAACATGAAACCCACATAAACACAAAAACTCAGCTGGCTTGTGTATCTCATTTCTTGGGCTAATATTTAGTGTAAAAATAAAACTGTAGAATCAAACTTTCTTATCACAAAGATCTGTAGTTCTACCAATAAATTATGGTTTCTAGTGTAGGATTGATGTTGTGTACTCTGAAATATGGCAGGCATACATTCTGGACTACCTTTTCTGTTTGCCTGTGTCTTGGGTTTTTGTCCTCCCTGCCCATTGATCCTTGGGGGCACTTCTTCAGAGGTGAGTTGTCCATAACTCACAAAAAGTGGAGCCAGAGAAGTTCGGCCACTTCACATTGCTTTATGGCTGCATGCATCTTCTAGCTAATGAACCCCACCATAACACAACGAAAAACCCCAAACTACAAGCTTGACAATAAAAAAAAGCAGGCCAACACCATGCATAGAAAATGAAGATGGCAGCTCTAATGACCCGAAAAGTGCCAACCACCTAGATAGCCTCTCAGATAAGGAGTTTACGGAGAACATATGGAGGATGTTCACAGAACTCAAAGAAAGCATAGATCAAGCTAAACAGACTGCTAAGATAGAAATCAGAAAACTCCAAACTGATATAACAGGACTAAAAAATTCAGTAGACTACATGAAAAACTTAATGGAAAGCTTCTCCAACAGAGAATAGTAACTAAAGACAGAACCAGTGAGCTGGAAGATGAGATACATAACAACTGCATACAGCAGAAGAAATTGGAAAAGAACCTTAAAGAAAATGATCAGACAATGGAAAAATGTGAACATAAGAATCATTAGATTCTCAAGACCCAGGAAGAAAATTCCCAGGAAAAATAAACAATTAAGGACATCAATAACAAAGAAACTCCCAGAGCAAAGACTGCATGCAACCAAAATCCTGCATGCCCAAAGAGTACTAGCTAAAAGAGACCTGAAGAAAAGCACCCCAAGACACATTCTAGTCATAATGATGAATCCCACAGATAGGGATAGAATAATGAAAGCAGCAAGATAAAAAATGGAAATTACATTCAAAGGAGCATCCTTAAGATTTATAGCAAGAAGCTCACCACAGAGTGGTGAGTTCAGTTAGAGAAATAACTGCACTGAGAACTATCATAACAATGTGAATGGATGAGGAAAATGGAAAGCCTAGCTAGAGTACAGGAGGGTTGGGGTGGGGAGGAAGGAGATTTGGGACATTGGTGATGGGAAAGTTGCACCAGTGAAAGGGGGTGCTCTTTACATGACTGAAACCCAACTACAATCATATTTGTAATCAAGGTGTTTAAGTAAAGATATTAATAATTAAAAAATTTATAGCACAATTGTCACAAGAAATTCTCAAGGCCAGAAGGCTGTGGTGGGATATAGTGACAAAAATCAATGAATTGATGCTTCACCTAGAATACTATACCCAGCCAGACTCATTTTCAGGTTTGAAGGAAGTATACATAGCTTTACAGATAAACAACAGCACAGCACAGAAACTTTACAGATGCAAAACCAGCCTTAAAAGAAAAACTGAAAGGTCTACTTTAAGACAGACCTACAGACACACTAAACTTCTACACAAAGATGGCAATAAATACAATGACAATTATTTCTCTTAATATCACTGCATTAAATACACCTATTAAAAGACAAAAATGGATGAAAAATCTGAATCCAACATTCTGTTGCATACAAGAAACACATCTGAATAGTCAGAATAAACAAAATCAAAGGCTGGAGGAAAATTATCCAAGCAAACAGCTCCCTTAAAAATCTGGAGTGGAGGGGCCCAGGAGATAGCATGGAGGTAAGGCGTTTGCCTTTCATGCAAAAGGTCATCAGTTCGAATCCCGGTGCCCCATATGGTCCCCTGTGCCTGCCAGGAGCAATTTCTGAGCACGGAGCGAGGAGTAACCCCTGAGCACTTCCGGTGTGACCCAAAACCACACACAAAAAAATCTGGAGTGGTCACATTAATATCAGATGACAGAAATTTACACTCAAAAAAGTTATAAGGGACAAAGATGGACATTTTGTATTATACAAAGAATATGTACAACAAGAAGAAATCACTCCTAAATATATGCACTAAATGAAGGACCAGCAAAATATTTAATACAATTGTTAACATCTAAAAGAAGGTTATCATCAGTAACACAATAGTAGTGGGAGACCTCAACATTGTTCTGCCACCCCTTGATAGGTCAACCAAGCTGACACCCAACAAGAATATACTAGCTCTGAAAAGAGAAATGGAAGAAAGTGGACTAGTAGATATAAGTAGAACACTCCATCTATATAGGACACTCCATCACCAGAAAACTGGATACAAATTCTTCTCGAATGCACATGAGGCATTCTCTAGGATGCATACGCTGGCCCATAAAACGTATCTCCATAAAGTAAAGAGAATAGAAATTGTACATATTACCTTCTCAGATCACAAGGCACTGAAATTAGAAGTAAACTAAATAGGGACACTGAAGAAAAACATTAGCACCTGGAAATTAAACAGCATAATACTGAACAACCAGTAGGTCAGAGATAAAATTAAAGAGGAAATCAAAGCATTCCAGAAAACAAATGACAACGAAGATACAAATTATCGGAATTTATGGGACACAACAAAAGCGGTACTAAAATAAAAATTTATAGTTTTGCAATCACACATCAGAAAGAAAGAAGAGGCCTACATAAAAACTTAATGCCACAGCTTATAAAATTAGAAAATGATCAGCAAAAGGAACCAAGGTAGGCAGAAGGAAATAACAAAGTTTCAAGAGAAATGATTGAAGTAGAAATAAAAAAAAACAAAAAACAATTCGAAAGATCAACGAAAGCAAAAGTTGGCTCTTTTAAAAAAATAAACAAGATTGATAAATCACTAGAAAAACTCAAAAAGAAAAGGAAAGAGATACTTAATAAACTGGGCTAGAAATAAAAAGGGGGATACAGATACTGCAGAGATTTAAAGGTTAATCAGAGACTACTTTGAGAAACTCTATGCCATGAAACATGAGAATCTGAAAGAAATGAATCAATTCTTCCACACTTAAAACAGAATGGTGTAGTATATCTAAACAGCCCCATCACTACTGAGGAAATTAAAACGGTCATCAAAATTCTTCCCCAAAACAAAAGCCCATGCCCAGAGGGATTCACTATCAAATTCTTTTAAGCCATTCTAGAGGAACTACCACCAATTTTTGTCAGGTCTTTCATAACATTGAAGAATCAGGAACACTCCCAAATAGCTTTGATGAAGCTAACATCACCCTGATACCAAAACTAGACAGAGACACTACAATAAAAGAAAACTTCACACCAATATCCATGATGGTCACAGTGCACAGATCCTCATCAAAATTTTTGCGAATAGGACCCAATGCATCATCAATAACATCATATACTACGACCAAGTAAATTTTATTCTAGGAATGTAAGTATGATTTAACATACACAAATCAATCACCATATGAACAAAAAGAAAAATAAAACCATATGATTATATCAATAGATGCAGAGAAAGTATTTGATAAGGTTCAACACCCAGTTTTTTTTTCTGTTAACAGGAAAAATTTTAAATCTATTCATTGTTAAACACCCAGTTTTTATAAAAACTCTCATCAAGATGGGAATGGAAAGAACTTTCTCTTTTTTATTAATATCTTTATTTAAACACCTTGATTACAAACATGATTATAGTTGGTTTTTAGTCATGTAAAGAACATCCCCCTTCACCAGTGCAACATTCCCATCACCTCCCCATCCCACCCCTGCCTGTACTCTAGACAGGCTTTCTACTTCTCTCATTAATTCACATTGTTATGATAGTTCTAAATGTAGTTATTTCTCTAACTGCACTCATCACTCTTTGTGTTAGCTTCATGTAGTGAGCTGGAACTTCTAGCCCTCCTCTCTTTTGTCTCTGAAAATCATTGCAAGAGTGTCTTTTTTTTTCTTAAAACCCATATATGAGTGAGACTATTCTGCATCTATCTCTCTTCCTCTGACTTATTTCACTCAGCACAATAAATTTCATGTACTTCTCAGCATAGTCATGGACATCACAAGCCAATAGAAAATATTATTCTCAACAGAGATAAACTAAATTCTGGTATTGACAAGGTTGCCCTCTCTCACCACTCCTATTCAACATAATGCTGGAAGTTCTTGCCATAGCAATTAGGCAAGTAAAATATATCAAGGGTAGCCATATAGGAAAGGATTTCCGATATGTCAAGTTTTCACTGCTTGAAGATGGCATAATACTTTATTTAGAAAACCCTAAAGACTCTACCAAAAAGCTTCTAGAAACAATAGATTTATATAGCAGAATGGCAGGCTAAAAATTGACACAAAAATATCAACAGCCTTCTTGTACGTCAATAATGATAGAGAAGAAATAGACATAAAAATTCTCATGTACATTAAGTTCACACAAACTCAAATATCTTGGAATTAACTTAACTAAAGAGGTAAAGGATCTATACAAATAAAACTACAAAATCCTGCTTCAAGAAATAAAAAAGGACATAAATGAGGAAATGAAGACACATACCTGCTCAAGGATAGGGATTATTAACGTTATTAAAATGACATTACTCCCCAAAGCATTTTATAGATTTAATGTAATCCCTCTAAAGATACGCATGACATTCTTCAAAGAAGTGGATCCTGAAATTCATTTGAAAAAATAAAAACCAGCAAATAACTAGAGTAACCCTGGGAAAAGGAACTTTAAATTATATTAATAATTAATTAAATACTAAATTATTCAAATTTATATTATAATATGTTACTATTAATTTATATTATCAACATTAAATCAATATGTAAATATTATATATTTAATCTTTAAATCATATTATGAAGCTATAGTCACTAAAATAGCATGTTATTGGAATAAAGACAGACCCTCAAATCAGTGGAATAGACATGAGTATTCACAGAATGTTTCCTAGGCATAAATTAATTAATCTTTGATAAAGTTGCAAGAAATACAAAATGGAGCAAGGAAAGCCTCTACAAGTCATGTTGGCAGAACTATTGAGCCACTTACAAAAAAGTGAACTCGGACTTCCTTCTCAGACCATGCACAAAGGTCAAATGGATTAAAGACCTTGATATCAGACCAGAAACTATAAGTCATATAAAACAACACATAGGTAAAAAAAACTCCATGATATTGAGACTAAAGGCACCTTCGAGGAGGAAACAGCACTCTTCAAACAAGTGGAAGCATAAACATATTGGATAAATTAAGCTGTAAGGCTTCTGCACCTCCAATATGTCATATTTATCTCTCTTGAACTTATAGTCAAAGCAAGGATCAGTAACATTTTATGTATGCTATTTATTTTGCATCAAAATATTCATAAAATATTTCCATTAAATAAAATGACAGGTTAGGTATTTAAATGGATCCTGTCAGCATCTTTAAATCTTTATTTCTCTCATGTAATGTGTTAAAATTAACTTTCTTTTATATAATACATACTGTAAAATTATATATTTTAAATAATTTTTATTGAGACCAATGTGAATTACAAGTTTTTCACAGTTGTATTTCAGGTGACATAGTGAGATAGGTGACATAGTGACAGTGAATTAGGATCATTCCATCACCAGTGTTGACCTCTCTCCACCATAGTTCATGGCATGTCTCCCACACCTCCACTCTTAGCCCCCTGGACTGCTAGTATAACAGGTCCCTTTTGTGTATAACTTGTTGTAGTTTGGGTTTCTAGATTCTATTGTCATTAACTTTGGTTTGGCTATTTAGGTTTAACCTTTTTTTTATTTCCACTCAATGGTCCTGAGACTGCTTGGCCCCTGGGTCCCATCCACTTTATTTTTCTCAGTTTTTTGGAAGACAGAGAAATATGAACAGAACAATATAATTCATGGTCTATGGTTCTGTAAAAATAATCAGGTGGGATTCCCCTGTCTAGAAGCTATAAATATAAATAAAACTAAAATAAGGGAAAAAAGAAGAAAAAATAAAAAAAAATGAGGGAAGAGATGTGGCAAGTTTGTGGTTTTTTTTTTATAGGCCCAGTAAATATTGGGGAAATTAGAAAGGAAAATCCCTTGGCCTAAGAGAAACAAGGTGTCTCTGCCATTGAAGCATACTGTCATGAGATTCACTACAGGCTCCTGACATGTTAGGTACCAAACCCCAAGGTCTTACTTTATGGTGCCAAGAAACTTTCTGCTCAGTTGTGGTTGTTAAAGCAGTCCTCTGTAATTAAAGATTTTGTTTTTTGCACAGCTTCTAGAACTGAGGTCTTCTGATTTCATCTCACTGTTAAGTGATGAGGTAGGGTAAACTGTCCTGAGATCCAGATTGCTGCTGTTTCCTCATGTCCTGAGAACAAGATTGCTACTGTTTCTTCATCATCAGGGTGCCAGCGCGGTATTAGGGCTTCCCCGTGGGGAAGGTAGAAGGTTTGATTCCTAGTGCTGGGGCAGGGAATTCTGCCAGTCCTAAGGTTTGGATCTGGGGTTCGGGGTTGGGTAGTCAATATATGGAGGTCTAAGTCGAATCCTCATGACAAATGTTGAGTGGAAGGTGACCCTGTATAAAATTATTTTTTTAAAGGTGAGCTTATCTACATTTGCTCAACTTTTTGAAAACACTCAAGTTTTTGGGTAAGGATTAAGGTGGTTCAAAATCATCTATACCTCAACAGTTTAGCAGTTTGACTCAAGCAAACATTCAGTGATGTGAGCACTAAGAGAGGTCCTTGCATTCCAGATCACAATATCCATAATATTGCCTTATAGATAGTCCTATTACTTAGTCTTTGATACTTTGTATGACCATCATCTTTTTAAAACCATTCGAGGAAAAACAATACCATATTCTACACTCCCAGTGATTCTGTAGCCCATAGTATTGAGCCCAAATTGTGGTGCTGCTGAGGTCCTGTCATGTTGGGGATCATCAGGGCCATGCCTGGCAGTGCTCATGGACTTTGCTGTCCTCTTTTATCTGTGGGATCAGAAATAATCAAAGATATACAGAGAGTAGATTGGTGATCACAAGTTCTTCCAGGGGAGAGAGGGAATATAGACATGAAGGACAAAGGATAAGAAATTTCAGTAAATCAAGTAAAGTAAATGAAAAGTTTCTGGAGATCATCTTTATAAAACCATTTCAGAAATAACAATACCATATTGCACACTGAAAATTTCCTGAGTGTAAACACTCATATACCACTTACACACACAAATACATGCACACACAATACAAAAGAATGAGTGTTAAGAGGGAATTTTTAGAGGTGAACATCAACATCATAATTTTGATTATGGTGATGATGTCCAAATTCATCAATTTGTATACATATTATAAATATTTATATTTACACATTTATAAATATTTATGCATTTCCTTCATAAGTGGTTGAAAAACATTAAAAAATTGAAGTACTGAAATGTTCATAACATTTTATCTTTTCCAAAGTTTAAGGCTTTCTGTGGTGAGTTTTCTTCTCTCTAAATCTTCTTTCTTCATAACATTGACTTTATTTGACCCCAAATGGTCTTATTTTCTGAAAGTTGTCTATTTCTGTAGTGTCTTTTTTCTAAGCTTTTTAAAATTCATTTTTATGTACAGCACAAATTTGAGTTAATTTTACTACTGGTACATTGGATTTTATCGTGTCATTCTCTTACCTAGAACACTTTGCAGGTCCTATCTATCCAATTCAAGACAAAGTCCAAACTTTAGGAACTCATGCTTCCAATAAAACCCAGTAGCAGGCCTCTCTCATTGCTGCCATTTTACTGACAGCATTATTTGGTCTCATGCCTGTCATCTTTCTGCCCCCTTTCTACCAAATCAACATCCTATAAAACAAATATTCTGTGTGCTTATTTCCAGCCAGGAATTTGTTCACCTTCTTTATGTATTAAAGTTTCTTCAGATATTTAGGGTTCAAGGCAATACCTCCTCCTATGGGGAGTACTTCTTTATTTATCCATAAGAATTGCATGCTTACAACACATTATTTGTGTTTCTGAAGTAATCCTGTCATTCTTTCTTGTTCTTTTAAGATAGCTCTTTTTTATGTCTATCAAATTGCTCAAAATATGAGAACTGTTTCTATATGCATGACTCAAGTAGGTTTCACAGTACACACCATATTTAGAAAAGGCTAACACTCAGATGAGCATATTGAAAATATTAATACTTTTTAAGTAAATTACTTTGCATTTTCTTGTTTTCTCCACAGTGCTCTACGAACAGTATAGGTGTTGTTATTCTTAAGAGTATAATATTTAGGATCACTTTAACTTCTGTAGAACTGTACCTTTCATTTTCCATTATAAAATGCTTCTTGTAAAGAAATGGAAATGAAGTCTGAATGAATTTCTGGTTTAAAACATACCCAAGCAGAAAACAGGCCTGGAATCTTTCTGAGAAGTCAGGGTAACAAGGGATATGAGGTTTCCCAAGGACTAATCTCTAAGGCTTCAAACTCCAAAGATTTCCCATAAGCCACACTTACTACTTACTCAAGACCAACATATTCATTCCAGAAGCAAATAACCAGTCTTAAAGATGAAGCTACATCCAGGGCTTCTCAGTGAGGCTCCCAGACAAGGATTGGAATCTTGTGTAAAGATGGGCAACAGCTCATTCCTTCTAGATGGTTATAGTGAGATTTTTGGCATTCTTCTTGTTCTAGCCACATCCTTGATCAGACTAGCCTACTATTAGTTTTTCAAGTGTCATTCCCTTATTTCCCCCTAGACTGAGTTTCTCCATGATCAGGGGACAGATTCTGATTAAGGAATGCCTCTACATAATTAATAAGTATAAGAAGCAGGAAGTAGAAGGTTAAAAAGCAAAGTCCTTTTATTTTCAAATGGCATTCTTTATTCTTATTTCTGTTGGTCTGACCTAAAGGCTTACACAATGAACATAATCATTCCCTTTATGATTCTGTTTGAATTTAATATTCTTTAAACATTTTTATTTTTTTTT
>PVKC010043438.1:0-11757 GCA_004027635.1 Crocidura indochinensis | reverse complement strand
GGTTTTTGGATCACACCCGGCAGTGCTCAGGGGTTCCTCCTGGCTCCATGCTCAGAAATCGCTCCGGGCAGGCACGGGGGACCATATGGGGCACCGGGATTTGAACCGATGACCTTTTGCATGAAAGGCAAACGCCTTACCTCCATGCTATCTCCTGGGCCCCAAGTGGTTCTATTTTGAAGAGGTTTTACAACATTTGCAAGTGGCTGATACAGTTCCATCCCTGGTATGGCATATGGGCCCCCTAGCATTGTAGAGGTCACACCTAAACACAAAGCACCATAGAATGTGGCATAAGCCCACCCATCCCAAAGTTTCTATGTGGTCTATAAAATCTTTTTCTTCTCTTAAATTGATATTTATAGCCTCTAGAAGGATGCCGCCCATGTTTTGCTTGTTTGATTTTTGCCCCATTTTATTTTTTCTTTCCTTCAAACAGAACCACATAACTCGAACCATCTTGTTCCGCCTCACAAATTGAGGGGGAAATAATGGAGGGTACCAAGACTAAACAGTCGTATGAACATTAAGTAGAAATGAAAAATGATCAAACTTAAACACTAAATCCAAAGCTAATTGTAGCTCCACCCCGGAGTACCTGAGACCCGCCCATTTATGGGTGGGGTCTTGGGAACCGGAGATGACCTGTAACTTTACCTGCAGACCCTGCCCATTTCCTGGGAGGGGCCTTGGAAAGGTACTTAAGGGCTCTGACCCAGAGGAGAGGGGCTCTCTCTTCATGGTCTCTGGTTTGTGCCCAGTTGGATCTATGACACTTTGAAGGTTGGAGGAGTTTGGAAAGAGATTGAGCAAGAAAGATGGATGGAGAGGAGATGGCTGAGGGACAAGGTATAAAGCAGGGCTGAATAGGGATCCAGCGTAAAAGGTTTATAGGCCACACATGTGGTTACTAGGGCAAGAATAAAGCTGATATCTCCTGGAATCTGTCTGTGGATAATTTCCTCACCGCTACCTGGAACTGTAGACCCACTGGCTGAAGGGGGTTGGAAACACGTAGTCCTGGGCTGGAGGAGAAAGGCCTCCATCCACCATCCAAGCCAATTATAAGTTCTGTTTTACTACAGCTAATGACAGCAGAATTGAGACCCAATCTACAACAAGCTAGACACTTATACTAGTAATTGGAAGTGGGGGTAAAGGAGGGGCATATGGGATTCATGCTGGAAATAGGGGTGGAGGGAGCACAACATTGGTGGTGGTAATGCCCCCAATTCAATGTCACTATGTACCTGAACTATTACTGTGAAAGATTTGTCATCCATTTGGTCAAAATAAAAATTATTATAAAAATGTAAATGATAAAACAAAAAATACAACACATGAGTATAAGTCAGACCTTTATTAATATGATTACCTGCTTTGTAATATGGTATACAGTTATATTTTACTAGTCTTAACTGGTGCTTTGCCATTGAGATGTTTATGGAAGAAAGTTTGAATTTGCTGCCAGGCATCCACCTGAGCCCTTGAGTGTGCCTTTGGCTCACCTCCATAGAATACCGCTTCACCCAACACTGCATGCACAGAGGCTATTGATGGAGGAAAATATGGTGGATCAATACAATGGCCAGTGCCTGGATAGAATAGTATCTGAGGCTTATCTTTTCCATGAGCTTGTAACCGTTCAGAGGCAATTCGAGCATAGAATTCACTCTTCCAGTTATGGTCATTCAGGCCAACAATGAACAGGAAGGGTCCCTGGGCCTTTTCCAGTGGAATGACACTTTGACAGTAGGGTTCTTCCAAAGGATTGCTCCAAACATCCATGAAATCCAAAAGTCCTGACTCAGTAACTCTTTGTTTCTCTATGTGACTTCCAAGATCAGGAATAATCATGTTTTTGTAATGGAGAGGCGCCAATGTGTTAGCCACACAAGTATTGATAAGTACAATGGCTGTGATACCTTTTAAGAAAGAAGCCATTGAGAGACACAGGTCACCTCCTTTGGAGAAGCCAATAAGCCCAACACTAGGGCCTTTCACCTGGCAGGAAAGAAAACAAGAGAATAAGTCTAGGATGCAAATAGTTTTTATTTTCTAGGTAAATTTATCTAATGTCATTTGTCTTCCTTCTTCATGCAACAATCCACAAAGTTTCTATCTTCTAATTAGCAATTGATTCCTTCTACTAATATTTATGGATCTGAAGCAACAGAAAAAATCCATACATCTAATACCTATGTTTTTGGGCTTTTGTTTTTTTTTTTAATCATATTTGGCAATGCTAGGGATATAACCATGTGCAAGGCAAGCACCCTACCTGCTGTACTATTTCTCTACCCCACCTCATACCTAAATATTTTTTAAAGATATAAAGAAAATAAGTAAATAAAATATATTTCCCCTTACCTTTTTTAAATTAATTGATTGATTGATTGATTGGTTTCTGGGCCAATCCCAACCACACTCAGGGGTCACTACTGGCTCTCCACTCAGACATAGACCCTGGCAGGCTGGTGAACCATATGGAATGCCAGGAATCAAACCAGGTCTCTCCCAGATTGGCTGCATGCAAGGTAAATGTCCTACCACTGTGCTATCTCTCCAGTCTCCTTTCCCCCAATCTTGATAGATATTCCTTGGTAACAATTTACTGGGTCAGGTAAATTTGAGAATTCTTTTTTATACAGAGTGGTCCAAGGGAGAATGTGGTCCAAGGGAGAGGCAGTCCCTGGCCCAAGTACCTAGTTACTTATCTACTCTCCTCTTTCCATCTCTCAGTCCATTGTGTACTTTAAGAGTTCTTTTGTACATGAGTATGAACACCTAGCCTGTTGCAAGATCTGTTTTCACTAATAAACCACAAAAGAGGCATAAGAACTGAAGAAAGATCAGCACTTTTTAGCAAGAATTCTGAGGTTTGCTAGCACAGTTTTTCCACCTGCACTAGGAATTGCACTCTTACCAGGGAGTGCCCTAATGCTGCCCTGGCACTGACTTGCTCCAGAGTGAGTTCATATGACACCCTGACGACTTGGTAAGAGCAACAACTTGCACTCAGAACAGGGTTCTCTGAAACCAGAAGACGCTCCCTGTCACCCTTTGACATAGGATCTGTACAAAAACCAGGATCTCTAACTACAGAAACCTGACCATGACAACCCATGATTGTGAAGAATTGTTACTGGGACAAAAAAAAAAAGATTTTACACCCTTTCATTTTATTTTTTTAATTTCTTATATTTTAAATAGGGGCTCCTGCTTTTTCATAGAACCTTGGGACGTGGATTGCATTGTTTTTACCACATGTTTCTGCATTTTTCTATAAAACTAAGAAGAAATAAAGAGAGGCTCTGAGCCAGGTACCAAGTGGTCTCAGATGCATTGTTGGGGGAAAAAAATGACACAACTAAATAAATATCCAAGCCAAGTAAACAACAATAGAATCAAGAGACCTAAACTTGAAAAATCTAAACTTAAATAGGATTGTTATACTGTCAAGCCAGAAGGCAAAGGGTGGTAGTATAGGATGTACTCCGAATTCATTTGTGAAGGGGGGGGGGGTTTGACACTGGCCCTGACTTACTGTATCTAAAATTCAACTATGAGGGAATCTGTAGATCATAATTTTTTCAAAAAATTAAATTTAATTTAAAAAAGAATTCTGATGTTCCAGATTCCAAAGGCAAATAAAGAGGGACACATGGGTTCCAGGTGAAGACACTCCCTTGGTCCCTTTGCCTCCTTACCTTACAGGCAGGAAGCATAGGGTTTGGCCATCTGGTACAAAAGGTCCAGGGGATAGGCAGAGTGTTGAAGTGGAAAGGGCACATGACTGGCATATGCAAAGCTCTGGGTTTAATCTCCAGCATCAAATGATTCCCACAATACCTCCAGAGCAAAGCACTTTACCAGGCTTTCTCTTAAAAACCATGACAGCATTATCACATATAAAAAATAATCATTCATAGGCCAGCATAATAACACACATAGTAGTACTCTCACCTTGCATGTGGCCCACCTGGGTTTAATCCCAGCATCCCATGTGGTCCACCAAACCCACCAGTAGTGATCCCTTAGTGAAGAGTAAGGAGTAAGCCCTAAGCACTGCTGGTTATGATTCAAAAACAAAATCATTTAATAATATCAAGTACACAACATTACCAGGGACGGCTCTATTGAGCCCTAGTAACCTCAGAATGTGGTCATTGTTGAGCATTAAACTAAAAAGGTCTAGGACACATGTCCCACAAGACTAGGTTTGAGATACTTGAGAATATGTACTAATTTTTGGTAAAATATTTTGTATCTCTTAATTTTTGTATCTATTAAAATCTTGTTGTACCTATTAAAATATTAATTAAAAAATCTTAATATTGTAGTGTGCCAGAGCAATAGCACAGAGAAGCACATAGCCAGAAGTAACCCCTGACTGTTACCGGGTGTGGCCCCAAAACAACTGTTGCCTCACCCCTGGGAACAGATAAATATTTGAGCCCTGCCCATATTATGTTTACCTTACCTGCAGACCCTGCCCATTTCCTGGGAGGGGTCTTGGAAGGGTATTTAGGTCTGGGGTCTCGGCTTTCGGCCCTTTGGCCTTACCCCTTTTGCCTGTTTGGATCCTGGCCAACATGTAGGTCAGAGGTGACATGGATGAAAGTAGATGCAGGGCTAGCTTGAATGGTAGGAGCCACATCTGATGGCTAGGGCTGAATAAAGATGTTATCTCTCATGAAGCCTGCCTGTGAGTGAGATTTCAACCTGCCGCTCTCATGAACCTTCAGACCCGCCGGTTAGTGGGGGCTGAAGCCACGTGGCCTGGGATGGCGGACAAAGGCCCTCATCTCCATCCAAGACAATCCTAAGAGCTGTTTTTCTTTAACAACAACAAAAAGACAACAAAAACATCAATATTTTAATCTACTTTATGTGATCTTTTATTATTTTTCCCAGAGTCTTTTCTCCTTTAAATAAAACAATCATCATGATACAAGATCACTATTTTGGCATCTCTGCTAAGAGATCTTCCCTCAATCCTAATAGATTATCATACAGAACGGACAGATTAAGATTATTCTTTAAAATGTTTGTATCGTTTTAAAAAATAGTAGCAAAGGGTCTGGAGAGATAATATAACTGTCAGGGAATTTGCCTGGCTTGGGGTTAACCCAGGTTTATCCCCAGCACCCAAAAGTTCTCCCAAACTTTTGAGGATTTAACCATGAACTTAGATTCATGAGTAAGTCATGAGTACTTCTGAGTATAGGCCTCACTCCAAAAAATGATGATAGTAGCAAAGATTAAGCACCTTTTATAATAATAGCAAAATAATTGTACAGGGAGGCATACACTTCACACAGGGTCCATAACTGGTGGTACTGAGTATTAAATGACAGAATTTGAACCACTGTCATGGCTGCAGTGGTATGCAAGACAAGTTTCTTAACCTCTGTATTATTTCTTTGGCCCTAAAGAGTTGAGTCTTAAGGGGCTACAGAAAACAGGTACAAATAGTAACTTTTGTGGTGTGTGTGTGTGTGTGTGGGGGGGGGGTGTTTGCGTGTGTGCACGCGCTCGTGCGTGAATACTACCATGGATTGAGCCCAGAGTCTTTACGTGCCAGAATAGAGCCCTACAGTGGAATCACATCCTTGGAAATCCTAGTAACTCTGAAGCAGCCTTTCAGTCTCCACTGTCATGCTAGAACCTTTGGAATCTGCTCTGTGTTCACACTGTGCCCACACTTCTGCATTCAGATGAATAAAACCCACCTCCGGATGTTGTAGCATAAAGTTCACAGCTTCTTCAAAGTAGTCCAGATTCAAATCATTCAAATATTTAGGGAGGTCTTCAAATCTGAAATAAGCCAGGGCAAGCACAGCAAAGCCATGTCCGGCCAGGAGGCTGGCCCTGTATTCACAAAGACCTCCACCACCTCCAAATAAGTCGATGATCCCAGGGAAGGGGCTTGCTCCTGTACACACAGAGCACAGGAAGATTAGACACTCTTGCTATGTTTTTGGAACTCATCTTCCAGGATCAACACAGAGGAACAAATAAAGTAAAGGTGGAGATGATTGAGAAAAGGTCTTCTTTTCTACCTTATTTTCCCCCTCTTAAATAATTGAGGGGAATAAAGAAGGGGAACAAAATGCCTTATGTTTGTCAGCAAACATGTTCCACAAAGCAATAGTAGTCTAAGTATACCAGGTTAGACGAAATATAAAATATGATGTATGATTTCCATCAAATTTTGTTTCTGGTTTTACTTTAAAAATCTCACTTTGGGGGGGGCGGGCGGTGGCACTGGAGATAAGGTGCCTGCGCTAACCTAGGATTCGATCCCCCGGTTCCCCATATGGTCCCCCGTGCCTGCCAGGAGCGACTTCTGAGCGAATAGACAGGAGTAACCCCTGAGCGTCACCGGGTGTGGCCCAAAAACCAAAAAAAAAAAAATAATCTCACTTTGGTAGCTGAATTTGTTCTGTGTAAAGGGGATGGTTAGAATATATTTTCCAAAAAGAAAAAAAAAAGAATATATTTTGCACCTCCTAACATTCTCTGCTCCAGTCTTAAAGAAGACCAATTGGATTACATGAATAGAACAGTGGCTAGGTGGTTTCCCTTGCATATGGCCAAGCCAGATTTCATATTCTGCATCCAGTATGGTCCCCCGAGCACAACCAGGAATGATTTCTAAGTGCAGAGGTAAGACTTGCTCCTAAGTATTATCAAGTATACTTCCTCACAAACAAACAAAAATGAACATCATCTACTTTGGCGATCCACCACTTAAAAATCGATAAAATTGTCATCCTTAAGTGTAGCTACTGGGCTGGAAAGATACTAAAGCAGGTCGAGTGGTTGCCATGCATGAGACTGACTTTCAATGCCCACATTTTGTCTCCAGATTTCTGCCAGTAGTGATCCTTGAACATAGAACCAGAAGTAAGCCCTGAAGACAGCTGGCTATAGTCCCAAAACAAAAGAATAAAAACACAAATATACTTACTTATTTACTTACTTTTATTTCTCTTTTTAATAGAGGCAACCCAAGGAGTACTCTGGAGAATTTCAGGACCACTTATGTAAACATTTTGCATTCCGGCGTCAGTACTGGGACTCAAACTCAGTCCTTCAGGGGTCTCAAACTCGTGGCCTGCGGGCCGTTTCCGGCCCTCCGTACAACGTTTTGTGACCCTGCCCTAGAGGAATCTTTTTTTTGTTTTGTTTTAGTTGTTTGAGTCACACCCCCCCAATGTTCAAGGCTTACTACTGACTTTGCACTCAAGGATCACCCCGACTTTGCCTCCTGCGGCCTCCAGGTAAATTGAGTTTGAGACCCTGCTTACATGCTCTATCATGAGCACTTTCTGCCAGGAATAACATGGCTGGACAGAGTTTGTCTCTGTTTGTTTTGTTTGGGGCCACACTCAGCAGTGATAAGGGCTTATCCTGGCTCATACTTATGGGTAATTCTTGGTCATCCCCGAGGTGCTGTATGTGGGGCCAGAGATCAAACTGTGCCATTCCTAACCCTCTGTCCCCAAAAGTTTGCTTCTTACTGAAACTCTAAATAATTCATATTAGCTCAGTCAGTGTAATTTTTGAACCCCTGCCATGTCCCTGTGCCAGTCTAGGAACATAGAACTCTAGGACTGCCTAAGACAAAGTTTCAGATTACAGTTGAGTGGAAGCCACTAGCTAAAACTGTGAATTGCTGAAGAACTATAAGAATAAAGCCAGACCTCTTGCTTTGGAGTATTGCATTTAGGGATACTGTTAACTATGGTAACATTAACATTTCTATAATCCCTGCTTCAGTCAAGAAATTAGTTAACTACCTGGGAACATGAAACTCTAAAATCCATGGACCAGAGGTCAGCTCTGGGATCTTGTTTCTGGGTTGGTTTTACATGGCTAGCCCTTTTCTTTTTTTTTTTTTTTCCGGGGGGGGGGGTGTTCCACACCCAGAGATGCTCAGGGGTTACTCCTGGCTATGCGCTTGGAAATTGTCCCTGGCTTGGGGGACCATATGGGACGCCGGGGGTATTGAACTGTGGTCTGTCCTAGTGCGTGCAAGGCAAACACTATTGCTTGCGTCACCTCTCCGGCCCTAGTCTTTGTTTTTATATGGGTTAGTCAACTGAACACTACGGTATTTTGAGCAAACCATGTCAGGCTGCTCTGGGCATTCAGTAGCAAATCTGGCCTGTACTCTCTAGTGGTCAATAACATCCTTTCCTTTTAGGTGATATGACCAAAAATTACTAGAGGTTACCATATGTCCCCTAGAATGACATTTCAAAATCCCCACTGGCTAAGAATTTAGGGCTGAGTATTGATGATGGGGGGAGGGAGTTTGTTATCCTCCTGACCATGGGGCATAGCCTCCCCCAAGTTTTATCCTCCTTGCAAGTTACACATGAAGGAGACAAATTGTCTCTCTCGCAAACACAGCCTGCAAATGGGCGCAAAGTGGCTCTGTAAACATAGCTGGAACAGGACAGTCTCAGCAAATTCTAAGGGACTGCTATAGTGGTCGGGTAGTGCCTGGAAATTTCAGGTTGACAAACTATCCTCCAGGATGCAAGAGAGTAAGCAGGACGGACCACTTGTTTTCCAGAACATCTGAAACATCCTGAGCGCTCACCTGGAGGCAGGAACAACGTGCCACGCACCCGGCCTGTGCGCACAGGCTCCCGCCGCACCCCGGGTCCCAAAAAGTGGCGCTCGTGCACTGCCCGGCCCAGCAGCATCCGTGGCTCCGGATCATGGCCATCCAGCACCTCCAGCTCCACCTGGAAGGGCTTCTGCACATCCCTCTTCACCAGCCGCAGAAAGGGCTTTTCAGGCTCCAGGGCCCAGAGCAGCCCCATGGGCTCGAGCCCCGCGAAGCTGCCGCCCAGCGCGGGCGAGCGCGCCAGGTCCAGCCGGCCGCGGGCATCGGCGCAGTAGCGCGCGTGGGCCCGGAACCGAGCGCCTGTCTCGTCGCGCAGGGACGCGCGCAGGGTCACCCGCTGCCCAGGGGACAGACCCGACGCCCGGATGCGCACAGGCTCGTCCCAGAGGCTGCGGCCCTCCGGCTCCACCGTCACCTTCACCGACATCCCAGTGGAAAAGGGTGACTCTGACTAGTCGGGGTCACTGCAGCCAAACCTAGTGTGCACCTGTCTGGGATGCATTTATGAATGAAACCATTACCGTCCTCCCATTGGTCCAGTTTGGGGTTGTTCTCTGAACTGGGAGGTCACCTGAGTTTGGGCACATCCAGAATAAAATCTGAGAAAGTTTTCAGAGAAGTTAACCATCAATCTTGCAACTTAAAGTGATGAGTGTAGAAAGAGACAAAGGCTGCTGAGAGTTTACAGCAGAGGGGGAAAAAGGGGGGCAGTTATAAGATTTATAAAATTTTTTTTTGTTTTTGTTTTTTTTTTTGTTTTTGGGTCACACCCGGCAGTGCTCAGGGGTTACTCCTGGCTCCATGCTCAGAAATTGCTCCTGGCAGGCACGGGGGACCATATGGGGCACCGGGATTCGAACCGATGACCTTTTGCATGAAAGGCAAACGCCTTACCTCCATGCTATCTCCCGGGCCCCGATTTATAAAAATTTAAAAGCATTTGGCGTTATGGCCATTGCTAAGTGGAGAAGCCTAGTCCTTCTTCTCTAACTCCTCAGTTCCTTACCAAATCTTTTCCCTGTGAGCAAAATGGCAACTAGACCGCTTGGGTTTCAAAACCAGTTTATGAAATGGATCCTTGGCTCCTGCCCTTAATAGTTGTCGATCTTTTAGCAAGGCACGAAAGCCTTGAAATCAGTTTCCTTCACTAAAAAGAGTTTATCGCGATATTTTATATAGATAAAAATAACAAACCACACTATACTGGTGAGAAACACCTGTAGTGCCTATCAGAAATGGTGTTGCTTTACAACTCACAAATCTGGCCACTGGTGTGTCAGGGTTGAGCTGTCTCAGTTCTGGCAGGATACAAGATCATGTCTAAAGTTTCAAGTTCTGGAAACTAAGTCAAGAGGTGGCATCTGTTCTCAGGAAGCAAGTGAGTCTTTTGACAAATGAATGATTGCTCTGAAACTTGACTAAGCCTGCATCGAACCCTTTCTGCTTTAACTCTCAGGTGGGTTATCAGGAAAACAGGTCTCAGGTGTTAACTGAGATGACCAAACATGAGCAATGTAGCACTAATTGTGATGGATGCTGCTTCTGGAAGAGAATCACCCCAACGTTGTATTCTTTGATTTATCTTTTAGAATATTGTTTTCCATCCTAAAACATCTCAGATTTCAACAGCAGTACGTTCTACCTTGGGAGCCAGTCATTTCCTGTTAGAATTTTGCCTCCCGAGGTCAACCCAAGTACAGTTCCCATCACCACATAGGGTCCCTGGATCCCCATTAGGAGTGATTCCTAATTGTAAAGCCAAGAGTAAGTCCTAAGTCCTGCAGGCTGTGTCCCAACACCAAAAACTACCTTGCTTCCACGATGATGTGTGTCTCTCACAATGATCATAATTTGATAAGATGAACTTTAAAGAGGTATATTGAATGATTCTAAGTCACTTAGTATATTGAAGACTCTAAGTTCAGGGAAATTCCTAACAAGGAATTTGTACTGGTTATGCCCATGGATCAAGATCTAATACTCTCTGGGCACTAATGTGTGAGAATCATACATGAAAGCAGGGAGATATACCTGATCCTTGGTTGTCAGCTTTATTAGGGCTCCATTCTTTTTTTTTTTTTTTTGGTGGGGGGGTCACACCTGGCAGCGCTCAGGGGTTACTCCTAGCTCTACACTCAGAAATTTCTCCTGGCAGGCTTGGGGGACCATATGGGATGCCAGGATTCTAACCACTGCATGCAAGGCAAATGCTTTACCTCCATGCTATCTCTCCAGACCCTAGGGCTCCATTCTAATAGCATGACTGATGAAATGTCTGTGTGGTCGATCTTAGTCTATGGGTGGACAAAAGTCCCAAAGCTTTACACATCCTCCACTCCAATCTCAACTCTATCACTCTATTGGTTTCTCTGCCGTGGCAGTTCTTGCCTAAAGGTATAGGCCACCCCACCTTTAATCATCCAATGCGACACAAAGACCCTCATCATAGCTACAGGCAAAACATTCCAAACATATCACCTTTCAGTTGGCAAGGGTAAATGCCAGACTTTCTCACAAGAGTTTGTTCTTCAATACACACTTTGGTTTTTAACCCCTTCCCCAATACTCTTTCCCCTCTTTGTAGAACTATATAAATTTTGGGGATGGAGCCATGATAAAGCTGTAGACACTTTCTTGCATACATCGACCCTGGTTTGATCCCCTGCATACTCCATATTGTTCCCTTGAACACAAACCCAGGAGTAATCCTGAGTTACACAAGGTGTGGCTCCAAAACAAACAAACATAAAAAAACTGAAAACAAAACAAAACAACCAAAACCCCAAAAAAATTAAAGGGAGAAAAAAAAAAGACAAATTTTAACAGGGGATCATCATTTTGCTTATCTGTGCTGTATATCTTTCTTATTTTCCTTTGTTTTCTGTTGGTGTTTGAGTCACACCAGCATTGCTCAAGTTACTGGCTCTGTAGTTATGAATTACTCCTGCCAATGCACTGAGTGATAATATGGGAACAGGGGATAAAATCCAGGTAGGCTGCATGCAATGCAAGCACCAACATGCTCTGTGCTCTATATCTTTTGTTTATTTTGGGGGTACACCCGGTAACGCTCAGGGGTTATTACTGGCTCAGCTCTCAGAAATCACTCC
>PVKC010043437.1:0-11976 GCA_004027635.1 Crocidura indochinensis | reverse complement strand
AAAAAAGATGCATGCCTTTCCCAGATTCAGGATTTTCACACTTGTGGGAGTTTATTGCTAGGAGTACTGATAGGTTGTCACAGTCTGTATTCTCATGTGGAGAGAATAGCAAAATAGCCATCTAAAAATAACTTACAATTTCAGTTATTTTTTATAACCTTGCTCAAGATAAACGACTTTACCAGAAACTATCTATGGTTTTGCCAAATCCTAAGCAACATTAGTGAAAATATATATTTCCTCTTCCAAAGAATAAGTTGTTTTTCCTCTCACCTAATAGTAATATCTGACCAACACCTAGATAGGAATATAATATAGTTTACTCTACACATCCGTTAAGTGCAGTTCCTTGAAATCAGAAAAATACATCTTGTTTATAACAAAATCTTATAAGGCAGAGTGAAAGAGGAACCATACATTTGAACCTACAAAGAAATCATTCAATGTCACTTAGTCTGGCAGAGATGATGACATTACAATGTGGTGAGTTTGCAATCACTGACGAAGTGGGTGGCAGACTTAAAGCATAAAAGGAAGCAGAGAATAAAGTTCTAAGAAACAGAAGGAAATTCTCAAAATCCAAAAGCTGCAAAAAAGATAAGGAATAGCATTGATAGTTTTATTAAAGTTGGACACAACTAAGAAATCAATGGCCTGGGAAAAATGTCAACAGAAAGTACAAAGAGAAAAAAAAATCATTTGAAAAAACTACAGAAATACAAAAAGCTATGTGACAACTTACAAAAGGTGCAACATATATAATAAAAAGTACATATGAAGAAGAAAGGAAGAGAAAATATATTTAGAGCAATAGTGACTGGTAACTTTCCAAAGTTAACAATAACCATAAACCACACATTCTATAAGCTAAAACAACTTCAGGGCTGGAGTGATAGAACAGCAGCAGATAGGCCTTGCAAGTGGTCTACCCAGATTCAATTCCTGGCACTCCACATGGCCTCCCAAAACACTACTAAGAGTGATCTCTGAGCACATTATCAGGAGTAAACTTTGAGCACAGCTGGATGGGACCCCCAAACAAAAACAAAACAAAAAATGCAGCAAGGTAAATCTAAGCAAGATTAATACCTATAGAAAGCTGCCCCAAGGGTTGAAAAGATAGGGCCCGGAGAGATTGCACAGCTGCTTTGCCTTGCAAGCAGCCGATCCAGGCACAAAGGTGGTTGGTTAGAATCCTGGAGTCCCATATGGTCCCCGTGCCTGCCAGGAGCTATTTCTGAGCAGACAGCCAGGAGTAACCCCTGAGCACCACCGGGTGTGGCCCAAAAACAAAACAAAACAAGTGTTGGAAAGATAGCGCAGGAGTTAAGGTAGTTTCCTTGCATGGACCAACCCCACTTTCTTTCCCTTGCATGGTATATGGTCCCTAAGAACAAAGCCAATAATCCCTGAGCTCTGTTGGGTGAGGTTCCCAACCCCCCTCACATACACACACAGTAACCTCACCCCAATCCCCAAAATATGCACCTAAATATATAATATTCACATTATTAAAAATCACAGTGATAATTTTAGAAGAAGCTGGGGTTTGGTAGTGTGATAATACCTTACCCGAAGAACAATTATAATAAATAAAACAACCATAAAAATGCAACAAACAACAAAATAAAATTAAAAATAAAACATTTTAGAGAATTACTAATCTAGAATTCTCTAGTCAATAAAAATATTCTGTAGTGGGGCCCGGGAGATAGCATGGAGGTAAGGCGTTTGCCTTTCATGCAAGAGGTCATCGGTTCGAATCCCGGTGCCCCATATGGTCCCCCGTGCCTGCCAGGAGCAATTTCTGAGCATGGAGCCAGGAGTAACCCCTGAGCACTGCTGGGTGTGACCCAAAAACCAAAAAAAAAAAAAAAAATTCTGTAGTTACAAGTCTGGAGTGAGTGATAAAATCACAGGTAAGGACTTGCCCTGCAAACAGCTTACTCAAATTCAATATCAGGCACTCTATATGGTCACCTGAGGCCACCAAGAGTAATTCCTAGTACAGAGCCAGAAGTAAACCCTTAGCATAACTGAGTAAAGCTCAAAAACAAAAATAAAAAGATAGAAAAAAGGCACACTATAAGGATAATTATTTGAATAGAAAGAGAATAGGGCATTATTTTGTGGTAATATGATTAGTTCTTCAAGATGTACCAATCCTTAAAGAGTATGCTTCTAAATAATATCTGCTTCTAACAGCAGAGTATCAGGCTAAACTTTAAAAAATTGCTAGAAAAGAGAGAAGTGACTTTAATTTACTCACCCTAATAATAGTTCTCCAGGAGAAAATTAACAACCCACAAATTCCCAAGGATGCAGCAACAAAGATAATCTTCCACAAAATTCTCCCTGCATCATTACCAAAATGATAATAGCCAGGCAGAATATCGATGAGCTGAAACAATATTTTAATTAATCAGGATCTTCTACAATAGTTATAATACATCTTTCACACACTCAAAAATCATATTTGGAAACATTAAACCACCTTACACGTGTTAACCATAACTCTTAATTCCTTATTGAAGAAAGGGAAAAAAATTAGGTATTGAAAGTTCAGTTACTAAATTAGTATGTTTCTGGCCTCATTCTACACAAATGTCAAATATCAATGAGTTGTATTCATTTAAAATTTTCACACAAATTGTATCAAATGTTAAAAGTAGGGAGAAATCTAGTTAACAAACTCTTAGATATTTATTTTAACTGACACAGTTTGTCTTTAAAATAGCTTACAAATACCTTTAGCTTTAAAATAACTAACTAGTTTATGAATGTAAGATAATTGAAAACTGAAAGGGTACTAAATAAAAACCTACACTGAATAAATGGGAAGCTGTATCTTTGTGAAATACTTGGATAAATTCGTTTGAAAAAGAGTAAAGCAATTGCTGAAACTGTTGACAGGGTGAAAATTATAGACAAATATTTATCTTCAAGGTACAAAGAGAATAATATACACAGAAAGGTTTACAGATAGTAGCATAACAAAGATGGGCATCTATATAATACTGATATTATTATTTAAACTTAAAATTGATTGAAGAATTTTGGGCAAGTGAGAAATTTATTTACTTTTTGATTTCAATTCAGACACAAATATATTTTTGAAGTACATAAAGCTTGCACAATAGGGTGATTATGTTAGTTGTGATTAAAAGTATGAGAATTTAAGGTAACCAGGCAATTCCAAATTGCATAAAGAATTTACTTTAATATTGCATTTTATTGTACTCAAATCAACCATCAAGCATAGTAACTACCCCATGAAATTGTAATTTCTGGGGTGTATAGTCACTAAAAACACACATATTTTAGTAAAACAAATAATATTTTAGACCTGACTTGTATTTAAGAGAAAAAACTACCTTACCACTAATTAGCCCTATATACAGACGTGAAAACTCATGGTTCAACTTATTACATCTGGCAACTATTCTACATTTACTCTTGAGACTATCTTATGGAGCTACAGTTGTATGGAACTGCTATTGTGATTGCTAATGCCATGATAAGGAAAAATGTGGAGAACATAAGAAAATTTTACTAATCCAAGTTTAATAGATGAGGAAGAGCTTAAGTAATTTACAAAAATGCAGCCCATGTCAAAACATAACAACTCCCTTACTTCCCTACAAAATTATGGTCAGGATATTTCCTTCAGGACTCAAAGAATGTAGACTCTTTCATGACTGTAGGTGCTTATGTGTCAGTTGATTTTTTTTTCCAGGCCAATGAAATTTTCTAGAGCCTTGTCTAATAAGAGTTAGTGCATTCCATCAAAACCAATCTGCTTGTTGAAATGGGGGTGTTTTCAGTCTCCCACACTCCCTTGTCATCCCACACTTACAACATATAAGTTTTAAAGAGAGTTAAAATTAACAGGATCTTGTTGTTTCAAAGATCCAAAAATTTTTTTGAACATTTGATTGACTGGAGGACAGATTGAGTCTGCCACTCTCAGTGATTTACCATTATACATAAGCAAGTAGTCTATTACCATTTAATTTCACATTTGAGGGTTTCTCAGATTTTACTAACTTGCTTGGACAGCGTCTGATGGGGCGGCCTCCAAAGAAAAAGGAAAGAAATAATTTAGAAGTAGCTAAGCTACTTTCTTAAAGACTGTTTTTTAGATATCACTATCTCCAGATCTTATTTGTAACCTTTGAAATGAGAATAATATAGGTAAACAAGTGACATAGGACAGGAGCCCTAAACTTCCAAACTAGAAATCACCACAAGACATTAATAATGATCATGAAAATAAAGTAAATAACTTTGCTGATGTATAGCTTATACATCACACAGTTTTCCCAGTGAAGATTTTCATCTAAATTCTTTAATGTATATTCATAAATCTTTCCTTTTTGATGCCATAAAGACTGTTTCCAGGTTTCCATCTGATCATCCCTGCTACAGTGTTCCATACAGCCTAACAGAACCACAATGGTGTCCAGAAATTTGCAGGCCATTCATGAAACTGCCCAGAGTCCTGATCTTAGAAGGACTGAGAACACATCCATGAACATTATTCAACTACAGTGGGAAGAAGTACAATGAAAAGGAAGCAGTCATGGTCTTTTGTGGGTTTACTCACATAGGGTAAGTACAAGGGAATCCAGAGCAAGAAGAAACAGAAAAATAGCCCTTGCACCTCCATGTTCTGTCGTCTTAGGGGCACTGCAGTGGACAGAAAACAGTTTCAGAGAGTGGAAAAGGTGATTAGGAAAGGTCAGGGATAGCCCCACATAACAACCCAAATGGCAGTTGCTCTTGGAACTTTCGCTGACTTCTAGTTTCAGGCCTATCCCAGCTGTATCCTGACCCCCACTTCTAAGTCTTCCCTTCTGGAGGGAATTGTGGGAAAAAGCCTTTCCTAAGACTGTTATGGACAGTGGCTGAAAAATGTGTAAATCTGCAAAAGAAACAAAAACATCATCAGACAGGGTATGAGGCCTCATACCCTCTCTGGAAATTAGCCACAGTAGACAATGTTCTTAACCTATAGATTTTACTCATCACCCATTTCAATTTTATGGTGACGACATCACTCTTTTATTCTTTTTTTCTGTTTGGTTTTTTTGGGCCACACCCGGTGACGCTCAGGGGCTACTCCTGGCTATTCGCTCAGAAGTCGCTCCTGGCAGGCACAGGGGACCATATGGGGAACCGGGGGATCAAACCACAGTCCGTCCTAGGCTAGCACAGGCACCTTATCTCCAGCGCCACCGTCCGGCCCCGTCATCACTCTTTAAAGTGGAAGCGTCAAGGCTCCAAACCCAAGGAATTGTGGAGCACAGGTCTGGAAGCAAATGATGACACAGGAAATAATAGAGGCATGATTGAAGAGAATAAAATAGATTTAGGAAAATTCCACCACAAGCTTTATGCTCAGCAAAAGAAATGTGGGAACACTGATGCCCCATCTCACCTCTTCTTGATCCCTGTTCTGAGCTGAAATTCCTCAGGGGCTGGGCTGCAGGATGGACTTAGTGATTTGTCTAGTTCAGGTTGGCCCAGGACCATTTAGCATCATTTCTTCTATTCCTGATGCTAGTGTGATAACAAATTATAGTTAAAAGGAAATAGTAAGTGTTTACTATAGTGTAAAATCAGAACTTTTCTTTTATAAAATTTTATATTTGTATTTTATTGTTGCTTTTTGGGCCACATCTGGTAATACTCAGGAGTTACTCCTGGCTACGCTCTCAGAAATTGCTCCTGGCTTGGGGGACCATATGGGATGCCTTTGGTCTATCCTAGGTTAGTGTGGGCAAGGCAGTCAGTAGCTCCACCACTCCAACACCTATACAATTTTATTTAAAGAATGTGGTTTAGGGGCCCGGGAGATAGCATGGAGGTAAGGCATTTTGCCTTTCATGCAAAAGGTCATCGGTTTGAATCCCGGTGCCCCATATGGTCCCCCGTGCCTGCCAGGAGCAATTTCTGAGCATGGAGCCAGGAGTAACCCCTGAGCACTGCCGAGTGTGACCCAAAAACCAAAAAAAAAAAAAAGAATGTGGTTTACAACGTTTCTGATCATTGAATTTTAGGCATGTACTATTTCCATACCAATCCTGCTACCAGTGCCATCTCCCTCTATCAGTGCTCTCACATTTCACCATCCCTCAACTTCCAACTTCTGCCTGCCACCTCTAAAGGCACATTACAAAGTTCAGCAGCTTTGATCTCATGCTTCCAGTACTGCTGAGTCTGTACTTTGGATATTACAACTATTTCACTCTCCCACATTATCAGCCCCAACCTGTTTCCCCATTACTTCCCATTTTCATCTTCTCCTTCATACCTTGTTTTCTCTTCTTATTTTATCCTTCTCCTCCCTAAGGTCAAGAGAGAACTAAGCATCCACCCCACCCTATACTACATTCATTACTTCCTCATCTAGTTATTCTATATACAGCAGATAAGTAAGATCATCTTGTTTTTGTCTTTATCCCTCTGTCTTACTTTTCTTAACATATTCTTCAGCTCAGAGATTTTCACATAAATATTAAAAAAAGCAATGAGAAACAGAGGCTCACCAAGATAACAAAACAATAAAATTTCATTCTATTTGGATGCTGCTCCCAGGTGTAGAAGGGGTGCAAGTCAAAGGCACACCAAAGTGATGGGAGGGGTTGCAGCCTAGAACTAGGGACTTCCATGGAGGGGACAGGGTGACCATGAGTATGGCTGGGAAAGGAACAAGTGGAGGAAGCACCCTAAGTTCAGAGGCCTAGAAGAGAGGAAGTCATAGGTACAGTTGAGGGTCTTGGTTACCCCAGCTTCAGTACTTGTATAAGAGAGCCTACTGGTAACTGCAGATAGAGCATGAGACCTGCTATGTGGCCAGGAGCAGGTTTTTTCTTCTAGCCATCTGGAATGTCCAGGGGTGAGGTAAGGACAGTATAAGCACAAGAACATTCATGTCCAAGTACTGTGCCCAACAGATTGTCATCTTGGAGAAGTGACTGTGCTCTCAGATTTAGCACCTTTACTCAGAGTCCAGCAACAGACCTGGGAAAGCCATGACATGCACCAGGAACCCCACTTTGGGTTTGGAACTGGAATCACCCCCTTATCTGATAGCTGAGGATGAGACACATCAGGTCAATTCACACCTGCCTGCCTGATTCTTTCCACTGTGGCTGTAGGGCTGACAAGATGTGAGGTAAAATGTATGTGAGAGAGAGAGAACGATATAGAAAGACCTTGTATAGACCCAAGAGAATCTGTGTATCTTAACTGGATTCACATTTTCATGCTGTGGTCGATGGCAGGAGAGAGGGGGGGGGTCAGACCTGGTGTCTTTCTACCAGACAAATTACCATGAAAGCATTTTGCACAGATGGACTCAATGGAATAAATGCAGAACACCATGTGATCTTAGATGTTGATGTCAATAGTTTATTATTTTTCCTGCCTTGAACCAGGCTTCATTTGTACACTCTGAAAGACAGATTAGGAGAAATTATAGTAATGGAGTAATCATATAAATGGAGTAATGGAGAATCATATAAAATAAATTAAATTTCATCAGGTTTTGTATGGATATTCTTCCAAATCAAATCTCTCTTCATGTCTCTTCTCACCATCCGAATACAGGAAACTGAGGCAGTCAAGGAGTTGACTACAGTAGCTGACTTCCGTGTTTCTTGTTGGTTACATCTGACCAAACTCCTTTTTCCGAAGGTCACTCCTTTTAATCTTGCCAGTGATGGTTTTGGGCAACTCTTGGACAAACTCCACCTGGTTTTGGATAAAACAAAACTCTCCCAGTTTTAGTCCCACAGTCATTGTACATCCAATACCCTTAAATGGCCTCCTTTGTTCCTAAAGAGTATCTGGCACATCCAGTACCCTATAATGGCAGGAACTGACCTCCTAGGCTAGGCATTCTTAGATGACTGGCCCCTGGCACCATGTCTGACCCCTGACATGGGATGCAGCCCTGGATGTGCTTTGTCTAATGACAATGATGTATGCATGGGAATGAAGGGTGTCACCTCTAAGAGAAAAGTCAGGAACTTCCAGGACTGGCCACTTCTCAGTCCATTCCTTAAATTTCCAATGGTGATGATTCCTTTCTCCTGGTCCTTGCCAAGGGACTGTGTGGAGTAGAAGCCTCAGTGGAGCTGTGGTGGTAATGTGGGATGAGCCAGGAAGGAGCTTCTTTATAAATCACAGACACTTGGAGCATTTTGTTTCTCTCAGGAATATTTAACTCTTCCTAACTAGCCCTTGCCTACTATCTTGCTTTTCTTGTTTTCTTTCCTTTTTGTGGGGAGGGGACATTCAGCAAGCAGCACTCAGGGTTTTTTTCTTACTCTGCACTCAGAAATTACTCTTGGTAGGCTCAGGGGTATATGAAATGATGGGGACTGAACCTGGGTTTGCATTGTGCAAGGCAAATGCCCTACTTGCTGTGCTATCACTCTAGCCTTTGTCCTGCCTTTTGAAGGCAGGACAGCTCAAAACAGAAATTTGTAGTCAAATTGACTGGGATTTGAGTACCAAATCTACCCAATTTAACTGTAACAAAAAGAAAACTGTAATAATTGTATAATCTATTACTTTAATAACCAATTAAGAAGGCAAATGTAATATTTAAGTCTATTTTGGGGAGTAGGGGTTGGACCACATCTGACAGTGTTCATGGATCACTATTAGCTCTATGATTAAATATTACTCCTTGTAAAGCTCAAGGGATTTATGCAACAGCAAAAGACTGAGCATGGGTTAGCTGGGTGCATACAAGTGCCTTCTCTATTGTATTCTCCCTCTGGCATCTGATCTTTAAGTTTTGAGTTGATTTTCTCTCTTTGATATCTCAGACTGTAGCTAGTAAATGAAATAATAATTATTTCAGTTTGTAAATAAATAATAGTTCATGGAGTCCAGGCATACACATACTTATTCAAAAAAGTTAATGTTAGTGCTTCAATTGTGCTGATTATAACATTCAGACAAGGCAGCAGAGTATTATCACAAGAGATGGAAATACTAACCTTTGCCAAATGTGTTCGTTCAAATGTTTCGTTAGATAAATAGTATAATGATGTGGATAGACTTTATTAACATTCATTTTCTATTAATTATATTCTACATTAAAACAGGATGTATTTTCTTATTTTAAATTATGGATAGGACTGGAGAGATAGTACAACAGGTGGGACATTTACCTTGCAAGCACAATCTAGGTTGAATTCCCAGCAGCCCATATAGTTCTCCAAACACATCAAAAGTAATTCCTTGTCATGGTGCCAGGACTAACTCCTGAGACCACTGGTTTTTGCCTTGAAACAAAATAAATAAATCATATGGCAATATTCAACTTTATAAATAGTTTAAGCATTTCTGTATTGTTAGAATTTTGTAAGTTGCACCTGTCATTTAAAGAAAATAAAAAGTAGCAAGATTATATAACTATAGTTTTTTGTAAAAAGAATTATGTATTTGTTAATAGTTGTCATATATATATGTAATGGTCAATATGGATTATATTTCTTACTATCTACAATTATTAAAATGGTTTAGAAGTGGTCAGGAGTGATAGTGCATTGTTAGGATGTTTGCCTTGCACATAGCCAGCCATGACTTGATCCAGGGCACCTTGAGCCTGGTAGGAGTAAGCCCTGAGCATCTCTGAGTGTGGCTCCAATAGTAAAAATTAAAATAGTTTAGAAGAGCTGATTTAAATTTCTTTGGCAAATTTTGAAAAATTTTTAAAAAGTCTCTTTGGACATCTGTGGGTATTTGCTTGATCTTTAACTTTCCCTTTCAACTTCAAGCAACAGGCACTTTTTGGATTCTGACCCAGGATAGCAGTTTATCAGATGGTCAAGGGAGTTGGTCTTATATCCTTAAGGGGAATTGATTCTTCTACAGAGGAAAATCAATGCTGTCATCAGTGTTAGCTTCACTCAGGCCTCCTTCCAGATCTTAGGACAGCAGAGACTAAAAGAGCTGCCTGAAGTGACCAGGCCTTCTGCCACCCCACCAATTGTCCTCACTTACCTTCCTGGGATACTTGTATGGGGCTGTGACTGACTTCACATGTTCCTGGAGCTCCTTGGTGAGCTTTCCTTGGTCATAGGATATGAACTCTGGAGTCAGGACTATAAATGCCTTGACCACCTGTAGGGCAGAATCAGAGGAGAAGCTGAGGATGAGTGCCAGCAGGTTGTAGAGCAGAGGAAGAGAAGTTTACAGCATAAAGGGAAAGGTGGCAGATGTTGCCAGTGGATCCTCTGGAAAAGACAAAAACAAGTTCAAATCCAGTACTTCTGATTGTCACCCTTTGTCTTGAAAAATGATAGACTTACCTTTCCCTCCATTTCCTTCTCTGTGAATTTTAATTCACAGGTTTTTCCCCATTGGTTGATGTAACAATTTTACATAATACATCGCTATGAAACTTGGGATGGATTAAATAGATTAGTATTCCTATCATTTTACTGTTAGAGTAATACTACAATTATATATACTCCAGGGTCTGGACCCTTATGAGCATTTGATAATTGCTGGAAATTTATTGTTTCTATACTATGACCTATAATTTCCTTTAGTCCCACAGGAGGTTCCATATGTGCTCAAAAAACACTCACTGAGTAATAGAATAAGTGGTGTGTGGCCACATTGCATAGATTCTTCTTTGGCTTTACAACTGTGTGACTTGCGTACATTTTTTGCCTCCTTTTTCCTCACCACATAAGGTCACAAAAGCAGTGTATAATTATTGGGTTGTTCTGAGAGCTAAATGAACTTAAGATAGTTGTCTTATATTTATTTATTTATTTATTAATTTTTTTTTTGTTTTTTGGGTCACACCCGGCAGTGCTCAGGGGTTACTCCTGGCTCCATGCTCAGAAATCGCTCCTGGCAGACACAGGGGACCATATGGGGCACCGGAATTTGAACCGATGACCTTTTGCATGAAAGGCAAACGCCTTACCTCCATGCTATCTCCCGGGCCCCGATAGTTGTCTTATAAAAGATTAGCTGTCACAAGGAATATTCAAAATCTGGGTTTTCAGCTACACTGCCACAGTGCCCCCTGATGCCCAGCATATAAACAGTCAAGTCCACTTAGTCCTCTACTCTAAGTTAGGAGTTAGGGGTCCTCAAGCTGCCTCTGCTGCTTAGCAGTCCATTTTCCCTGGGCCTACAGTGTGCACGTTTGGGATGTGTGTCGCATTTATTCCCCTCCTTTTGTCTCTTGACCCCTTTTCTCAGTCTCAGGCAAGCTTCCTCAAACCACGGCCTGCCAAACGCAGGCCAATAGTTCTCATTGACATACTGATAAGTTTGTTGATTTAACTTTACCTGTTATTCATTGTAAATATTATCTTTGTTCCTGGTTTTTTAACTTCAAAATATCACATGTGCAGTGTGCATAGAAATTTGTCCATAATTTTTTTTAAACTATAGACCATCCCTCAAATGGTCTAAGGGACAAGAAGTAACCCCTTGTTTGAAATGTTTGAGGAACACTTCTTGGCCCACAACTAGATATGCCAAGACATTTTCCCTGTCTTGCCAGTATTCCCAAGACAGACATCATGACCTCGCTGTGTCCTCCTCACCTCTCCTCGCTTTGAGTCAGGACTGCCCACCACAGCTGACTCTGCCACCGCTGGGTGTTCTGCCAGGGCGTTCTCCACTTCGGCTGGTCCAATGCGGTACCTAAAGATGAATAGTTCCTCCTCTGTGAATAGGTGTCAGTTCCCTTCCTCCTTCCCCCTTTCTGTCCTCCCTCCTTCCCTCCCTTCCTTCTCTCCCTCCTTCCTTCCTACCTTTCCTCCTCCCTCCCTTTCTTCTCTTTCATACTCCCTTCCTTCCCTCCTTTCCCCCTCTCTTCCTCCTTCCATTCTTCCCTCTCCCTCCTTCCATTGCTCCTTCCTGTCCTTCCCTCCCTCCCTCCTTTTCTTCCCTCCCTTCCTTCCCTTTCTTCCCTCCCTTCCTTCC
>PVKC010043435.1:0-11739 GCA_004027635.1 Crocidura indochinensis | reverse complement strand
TTTGCATGAAAGGCAAACGCCTTACCTCCATGCTATCTCCCGGGCCCCTGTTTTGTTTTGTTTTAGTTGTTTGGGTCACACACACCCAATGCTCAAGGCTTACTACTGACTTTGCACTCAAGGATCACCCCGACTTTGCCTCCTGCGACCCCCAGGTAAATTGAGTTTGAGACCCCTAAACCCAATCCAAAAAGGAATGATTTTTTTGTACCTTGTCTTTGTGTTATGTTTACTATTGCTGGTCTTCTGAACCAAAACCAGAGGACATTGAAAGTCCGAACTATTGCCAATAGCCTAATTATCTTTTACTTATATCTGACAGGGAGGGACGAATTTTGATTGTCTGCTGTTTGTGCAGCTTCTCAGACTGCAAGTGGGAGCCTGTGTAGAGAGATGCCTATCTCTCTACATAGGGCCGTCAGTTTGAACTCATTTCCAAGGCTCTTCCACTTTCCATGTTTCTTGACTCCAGGCTGTGATTTGTTCTATAAACAAGTTTTCATGAAACGGTGTTTTTTCTCCTCTACCCATTTTGACTTCACAATCTTGAAAAGGATTCAAGTCCTATTTACTAAAGAGTCCCTTCCTCATTTCTCTTCACTCCGCATTGATTTCGTGCCCTTAAATACATTATGTTTGAAGCTGTGCTTTTGCCCTGGAATCTAGCCAGGAACGAAGTTAATCTCAGCCCATTACACTACTAATGCTTATCTTCACCTCAGGATGTTTTCCAAAGTACTTAGAAGTCATTATCCCTTAGAGGACCTAGCCATTTGCTAAGTTTCCACTCTGTTTAAAATTACAGTGACCACATAATTTATTATCCGAAGCAGGATAATTTCAATGGGCCAGGCGTCTTCATTATTAATTAGGCAGGAACAATTGGTTTTGATGGGGACTGTCCTCATCAAAGGGACACACATGTTCACCCAGCTCAGGACACTGTCATGGTGGAGCAGGGGCTAAGCTCTAGCTTTATAATATAAATCTGTTCCTTCTCTTGTTAAATTCTATCTTAGCATCAAGTTATTTTTTTCTATGTAAAAGAATACACTTTAAACATATTGTTCTATAAGAAAGCATTAGCACTGAACACCAAGTTCAGCACTGAATATATGTCGTGCTTAATAATATTCAATGGTAAGGATATTAGGGGAGAATTCATAACAGATAAGCCTCAAAGCCTACTGTTTATTCAAAAAAGTCAAAATAAACAAAGCTGTGGGGAAGTAGAGAAATCCAAAACATGACAAAATAACTCTTAGACTCTAGAAAAATATTGTTGAATACAAGAGGACAATAGAGAGCAGGGTGGGAGGAAGGAGCAAAGAGGTGAGCTTGATTATAGGATGGCGCAATGACTTTGGTGTTGGATGGCTGAAGAATATGGAAACTAGCAAGGCATGAAGTACTTCATTGAAACTATTATACACCAATATTATATCATTATATATAATATATTATCATATATTTATATAATGTATAGATTATATTATATACACTCTAATATTATATTATTATACATTATATTGTATGATTATACTATAAAATTATATTTTTATAAAATATTATATATTAGATTATTTTATACCTGTATTATACACCAATGGTAGATTAATGAATTCATTAAAAACAAAAATGCAAATAATTAGAGACTGATATACTTCATTGATTTAGATCCAAAAGTTGCTTTGCTTTGGGGAATTTGAGGTAATTCTCATCACTTTCTTACCACTAGGATATTGTGCTGAGACCCATTCAAGTGTAACAGAAATTCAAGAAACATAAAAAGTTAATGACTCGTTATAATTTCTCTTCTTTCTTTCTTTCTTTCTTTCTTTCTTTCTTTCTTTCTTTCTTTCTTTCTTTCTTTCTTTCTTTCTTTCTTTCTTTCTTTCTTTCTTTCTTTCTTTCTTTCCTTCTTTCTTTCTTTCTTTGTTTCTTTCTATGTTTGTTTGTTTGTTTGTTTGTTTCGTTTTTTCTTTCTTTCCTTCTCCATCTCTCCATATTTCCCTCTTCCTTCCCTCTCTCCGTCCCTCCTTTCCTCCCTTCATTCCTCCCTTCATTCCTCCCTCCTTTTCTCCCTTCCTCCTTTCATTCCTCCCTTCTTTCCTTCCTTCCATCCTTCCTTCATTCTTTTCTTCCTCCCTTCCTTCCTCCCTCCCTTTCTCCCTCCATAACTCCCTTCTTCTTCCCCTCTCCCTCCTCTTTTCTCTCTCCCTCCTTCCTTACCTTCCTTCCATTCCTTCCATCCTTCCTCCCTTCTTTCCTCCCTTCCTTCCTCCCTCTCTTCCTTTCTTCTTCCCTCCTCCCTCCCTCCCTCCCTCCCTCCATGTCTCCCTCTGGCTTCCCTCTCTTCCTCCCTTACTCCCTTCATTCCTATCCCATCCTCCCTCCCTTTCTTTCTCCCTCCCCCTCTTCCCTCCTTCCTTGACTCCCTCTCTCCCTTCCTCTAAACTTTAAGACACTGAGTTCTGTAACCAGATATAAACACCTATAAACAAAACTCCAGCAGAAAACCAAAACTCTACGGTGTAAACATTTTAGAAACATAATATTATGTTATGAGGAAAGTGACATAAAGCTTAGTTCTGTAGCCAAGGGTGGGCAACAACCTTCATAACGTGCAAGAATTATATTCGATTAGGCGTCTGTTAATTCCACCCCTCATTAGAGACTCAGTTCCTAGTAACTAAATTGACAGATGTTTCTAACATTTTGGCTGGAATTATACAGAATTAATTACATTGGAATTATAGAGAATTAATTAAAAATTAAATAAAATAACCATACAATTTCAGGTACTTGATCTTATTTATGAACATTTTAAATGTCTAAAACTGTTGTACTGAGGGATAATATATTATTTGTGTTGGGGGGGGGGAAACCAACAAAAGAATCCAAAGTTACTTTCACAAATTTTATATTTAGTGACATTATAGTTTGTAAGTAATGATCTTAAAACTCAAATCTCCGAACTTTAAATCCTGAATTATTCTATAACATAGCTATAATAAATATAGAAGCATGTGTGTGTGATGGAAGTTAGCTATGTATATATAGTTATTTGTGTATGTGTGTGTTGACACATTAGGCCTTTGGTTTTTGTAAGATTCTTAGTTATTATGGTTTTATAACTTTCAAGAAATTAAGCATTATTGCTTAACTGAACACTTAAGAAATTAGTATGTAGACAAAAGTGGACAGGTTAAAATAATACTAGGGAAAATACAGAGAAAAGAGAGATAGTGGATAAAGCAATTATCTTGAATATAAGCTGACTTGGTTCAACCTGTAGCACTACCTATGGTCCCATGAGCCTTGCCATGAGTGTTCCCTGAGCACAGAGCCAGGAGTAAGCCTGAAAACAACTGAGTCTGATCCAAAACAAACAAAAATACTAGGAAAAATACAAGTCAAAATTCAGATACTTCATGTACTATTAATAAAATGAGTAAATTGAGTAAAAATGAAAGCACAGCATAGACTTAAAAAAGTGACTTAACAGGAAGTCTTGGATAACAATGACTTTAACCCAACACAATAAATTAAAGAGTAAGATTTACTGGCAGAATTTCCCAGCCAATGAGCAAAGACTTTTAGTAAAGACTTGATTAGCAAAGAAATTGATTAGTGATGACAGACTAGCCACACACCAGGGTTTCTTACAGCTTGTAACATTTCAGTTCACAACAATGGATCACATTTTATTTATCTTGTTGTGTACATGCTTATGGTATCTAGACCATTAAAGAAATATAGCAACCTAAGGAATTGGTCAAATTATTATCTGCTTCAATTTCCATTTTGAAACCATTTGGAACTCAATTATCTAAAATATATATTCTCTTGGGTACCACATACTATGCCAAACTATTTTAATCATAATTGTTTCAACTATAAAGTCATCCCTGTGTTCCTAACGTTTACTTGTTCTAACTGATGAAATAATAGAAATTTGGTATCATATGAACTGGGTCTAGAATCTGGATTCACTATGTCTTTGATACAATAACTCATTTTGCTAACCTATGCAAATCTGAGATTGAAGTAGGATGTTTCTATGTGTGAAAAGAGCAATAAGGACTGGGTTAAAATTATAGGATGAGACTGAGACATAGTTCTCAAAACCAGAATGACAAGAACTAGCCCTTGTCCTGTTCTCTCAAGGTAACCTGACCCACAAATAAAAGGGGTTTAAAAGAGGTCTGTAGGGACTGGAGCAATAGTAGTGTGGGCAGGGACAGTTCAATCCCTAGAATCCCATATAGTTTCCTGAGCCCTGGTGGAATGGCCCCTGTGTGTCATTGTTGGTGACTGACAGGAGCTTTACAAGGCAATTTATGAACTACTCTGATGCTATATGTGTGCTACTTAGTCTTGTTTTTTCTAATGTTAGGTTTTCCTTTACTTAAAAATTTTTCTTTTAGATCATAATTTAGGTGATAGTGGTACAATATTTTTCAAGCTTCTTATAATGATGTACAAAGTTATTGACCACCACCAGCCACTGAGCTGCTCATAACCACCCCATCTATGTCTATTATAGTTCAACATTTCTTTCCTCCCACCCCTGCTACATTATCTGTCAATAGAGAGTTGTGATTTTGGTATTCTTTTTTTTTTGGGGGGTCACACCCGGCAGTGCTCAGGGTTACTCCTGGCTCCATGCTCAGAAATTGCTCCGGGCAGGCACGGGGGACCATATGGGGCACTGGGATTCGAACCAATGACTTTTTCCATGAAAGGCAAACGCCTTACCTCCATGCTATCTCCCAGGCCCCTATTTTGGTATTCTTAACTGTGACTGCTCCTCTAGAACAAGGGGTGCTGGTATGCTACACCTCCTGTAGATTTCCCCTACTTAGTAGTTATAAGTAAAACTCTAGGAAAATGGAAATAAAAGACAGAAATGCTTTAAGTCTGACTTAAAGCAAATGCACAGAGAGAGGGAACTTATCTGTATTATCTTTATAAATAGTATAGTTATGCATATAATATGTAATATTTAGAGGAAGAAGGTGAATCAAAGCAGTGCTCAAGGGACCAAAAGGCCATTCCCAGTGTTGACAGTGGTATTCTTGCAATGCTCAGCCTGAAGGGCACTGTGCTATTTGAGCCCTGCAGTGTCTGAATGTAAGCCAGTACCCTGGGCCTGAATCAATCACTATGGAGGTATATCATACAGAGCTCTTAAAATGATCATTTTAAAATTTAAGTTGAAGCCAATTTATATATAATTCTAACTTTTCTAGAACACTTTTTTCCTTTTATGCTTCTAATTCTCACATTTCTGAAAAAGTCCCTGCTCCTTAATTTTAATCACAAAGCTAAGAACAAATATGGTAGTTAGCCAAACATGTGCTTTCTCAAAATTAGTATGAAGTGACTTCTGAACACCCTACACTGCCTACCATCATCAGGTGACTGAGGGCAGAGTTTCCACCACTAACACCATTATCATCTGAGGATTTACTCCCAATTTATGGGGTTAGCAAAAGAATTACATTCAGTTAGGGCTAAAGTTGTGCATTAAACCACATAAGGCACCAGAGTGCTTAATGAATAACTTTGAGAGACTTTGATATTTTGACCTTACCAAGTATCAGGCTAATCCTTAACTAATTCTGTAAATGTAAGACCCAAGGCTGGTGACTGCTTTATAAATCAGTTACCATAAATATGTAAAGAACATTGACCAGGAAGAATATCCAGTTGAAATAGATCAAAGATATTCTTTATTTTGTCACAAAAGAAGACAAATTGAGTTTCCTATTAGTCCATTTGCTGAGAAGGGTGACAAGTTTTTCTGTACATTCTGTTTCTTTCTTTTTTTTTAGATGACCATGTAGGGTAGGCCTCACCTGGAAGTGCTCAGCATCTATTTGTAGTTTGGTGCTCATAAGAGAGTTCTGCAATACTCCAGGGCCAAATGTGGTACCCAGGATAGAAACAGATTAATCTGCATTCAATGCAAGAGCCTACATCCTTATACTATCTGTATTTTTTCAAATAAGTAGTTCATTCTCCCTACCATGGAGTGTTATCCTTTGAAGTATGATGTTATATTATACCATTACATGTTTTCTCAGGTAACTGTAAATGCTATAACTTGCTTCTAATTGAAAATGGAAATCCAAGCTTTCTTCAAGCCACTCTTCAGCTGAACTGCAAAGCTGACCTCTCTACAGCCACACTAACTTTATTTTATCATTCTTCCGCCATATACAGGCACAATCTCTTTGTGGCTGATTTCTCATGACAGGGTATTAAAAATAAATTGCACACATTTGTGGCACAATTTTATTTTATAAAACCAACACAATGCCTGGCTAATTTATATAAACCTGCACCATCTTAATTCAGTTATAAACGCAGACCTAAAAGCAAGGAATCTTGCTTTTAAGAACTCTATTCTTGAACACCTTGTGGCAGTGTGGGAAGTCCAGAAGTCATCCAATGGTTACAAAGGAATTATATTAGTTTCCTATCATTACTTCCATAAGTGACCATTAGTTCAGACCATTAGTTCTGTTGGCCTGAAAGCACCAACAGAACATGTTCACATTGTAAGATAGATATCTGAGGGTCTTTCCTTGGTTAAGACCAAGATGAAGAATTGGTTCTCTGGCCCTTTCACGTTTAAGAAATGAGGAAGCCTCATTTCTTGGTTTCTGTCTCTTTCCTCTATTGTTATGTCTGCAGTTATTACTTTCCAGTTTCTGACTCAGGCTCTTTCCCTGTTTGAAACTCCTGTGATAATACTTAAACAACTTAGAAGATCCAGATTAATCTATCTTAAATCCTTTAACTTAATCACATCTATAAATCAATTATTTTTGCAGGTTTCAGAGTACTATCGGTGCTCAAGAATTGGGACACATTCATTTGGATGCCAATGGGAGGGTGTCATTATTCTGCTAAGAAGGAATGGCAACAACATTTTATGGCTCTTAAAAATAAAATGACTGTTTCATTGTTAGATTAGTATACAAATACTTTGGCTTAAACAAAAAAAAAACTGTAGATACATCAAAATTCCTCTGGTCACTTTCTGCCTTCTAGAAAATTAATTTAATTTAATTCACTTAATTCTTAAAATTAAACTCTGTTTCTCAAACTTCACAACTTTTTTGTTTTCTCTTGTACTTATACATCTTTAAGTGGCTAAAATATAATGTGGTCTATGTCTTTTTTTCTTCATTCTTCATTCTCTGTTCCTTCTATTCCTGCCCTGTTTTTATTCTGAAAAATTACTTGGAATTTGATATAATTACGTTGGAGACAGAGATTCTGTCTTTATTCTTGAATGGCATGAACACTTTTATGACATTTAATTTTCTGATTTTGAATATGTTCTATTTTCTGGTTTTCTAGTCTAATTTAGCAATTTTCATAAGGTCACATCATTTTTGGAAAACTATGTTATATATGTTATATCTGTTATTTAAGTTTTTATTGCTAGAGTTGATATGCTGAAAATTTTGGTTTTTTTTATTATGTTTTCAGGTAATTTTTGTTTTGTTTTGTTTTGTTTTGTTTTTGGCCACCCCAGTGACTCACAGGGGTTACTCTAAATCGCTCCTGGCTTGGGGGAGACCATGTGGTCCAGGGGAATCGAACCACAGTCTGTGGTGGGAACCTACCAGGTGGGGCCAAAGGCCTACTTAGGGACACCACCTTGTAGTGACCACCTGTTAAGCACTGAGAGAGAGAGGGAGAAAGAGAGAGGGGAGAGAGAGAAAGAGAGAGAAACTGGAGAGAGAGAAAGAGTGAGAAGAGAGAGAAAGAGGGTTAGGGGACAGGTTCCACTTGTCAGGTGGAAGAAATTGGTAGAAGTCGAGATGAGTCTCAAAGGCTTGGTATTATTTTTGTATCAAGGCCAAAACAATAGTAGGAGTAATTGTAAAGAACATTAAAACTCCGAGACTATTTCTGGGGAGCATAAGTGTGTGTCAATTATGCTAGAATTCAAATATTAGTGCTCCCACCAGAACTACCAAAAGCAGAGAGGAAAGAGCTATTATAGTTTAACTCCTCATATAGTTTAACTTATTTTTATAGGAGGCAGATGATGTGTGTGTGTGTGTGTGTGTGCGCGCACGCGCGCATGTGTGTGTGTGTGTTTTCTGTAAGATTTAGACTGAGAAATTGGGATAAAAGCTTGGAAACAGTATATCTTTCTTATGTGGGATATAAACACTATGGGAATAAAAAATGATAAAAAAAAAAGGTCTTTTATACCCAGTATGACAGGGGACATGTTCAAGGCATGTCCATGAGTATTTCCAGGTTCAGTGGTAATTACAGTGGGTATATCCAATGGGCGCATCTAAGTCCAACTGCTATTATGTCAACAATGAAGTATCACTAAATTATAGAAAACCATTAGTTTTGATACATTGGTCTTATAAGTTTATTATTTATATTTAGTATTTATATACTTATTTGTGTTTATATTGGTCTTATAATAAGTTTATTATTGTAATTATTAATTTTGGTTCATAATTCTTATACTAGTCATTATTTAAATTTTTTTAATTTATTAAAAGAAAATAAATTCTACAGTTGACATAAATGATCATAATACATAATACATTATAATACTTAATACATCTGTTTCAGGATGACAGAAAGTGAAAATAGAAAATAAAATAGAAAGTAGAAAATAAAAAGAAAACAGAGAATTTAAAAAATGATGGATAAAGAAGGGGAGAGAGTTCATTAGCAGTAATATTAGTAAAATTATTGAATAACCAATAAAGTCATTTATACAATATCCAAAGGTTTAGTACACTCCCCCCCCATTTTTTTCTTTAGAGATGGGAGATACACTAAAAAAAAGATGTGTGTGTGTGTGTGTGTGTGTGTGTGTGTGTGTGTGTGTGTGTGGCAGGTGTTGTTTGCATAGGCATAGCAAAATATGGAAGGAATTGAAAGAAAAGATCTTTGGCCTGAAAAACAGGGAGATCTTAACCCTGAGGTATTTTGGCATAAGACCAACTCAATGCTCCAGGCATATTAGGTTGTCCAACCCCTTAGTCATTCTTGGTGGTCAGCTCTTCACTATCGCAGTTGTTGCTGTCGGATAGCTGCAGTTATAGATCCTGGTTTCCTATCCATACTTGACAAAGCTGTGTTGAGGTCCCCCACAATTATTGTGTTGTTGTTGATGTTATTTTTCAGCTTTGTCAACAATTGTATTAAATATTTTGCTGGACCCTCATTCGATGCATATATGTTTAGAAGCGTGATTTCTTCCTTCTCTACATACCCCTTGATTAATATATAATGTCCATCTTTGTCCCTTACAACCTTCCTGAGTATAAAGTTTGCATTATCTGATATTAATATGGCCACTCCAGCTTTTTTATGGGTGTTGTTTACTTGGATGATTTTCCTCCAGCCTTTTATTTTGAGTCTATGTTTGTTCTGACTATTCAGGTGCGTTTCTTGTAGACAGCAAAAAGTTGGATTGAGTTTTTGGATCCATTTAGCCACTCTGTGTCTCTTAACTGGTGCATTTAGTACATTGACATTGAGAGAAAGAATTGTCCTGGGATTTGATGCCATCTTTAGATCGAAATTTGGTGTGTCTTTTGGTTAGTCTTGTCTTAAATTAGGTCTTTCAGTTTTTCTCTTAAGGGTAGGTTTGAGTCTGTAAAGTTTCTGAGCTGTTTTTTGTCTGTGAAACCATGTATTCTTCGTCAAACCAGAAAGTGAGTTTTGCTGGGTATAGTATTCTAGGTGAAGCATTCATTTCATTCAGTCTTGTCACAATATCCTATCACTGCTTTCTGGCCTTGAGTGTTTCAGGTGACAGGTCTGCTGTAAATCTCAAGGATGCTCCCTTGAATGTAATTTCCTTTTTTGATCTTGCTGTTTTCTGAATTATGTCTCTATCTGTGGGGTTCGTCATTGTGACTAGGATGTGTCTTGGGTTATTTTTTCTGGGGTTTCTTTTGGTTGGTACTCTTCGGGCATGCAAGATTTGATCACATATATTCTTTAGCTCTGGTAGTTTCTCTTTAATGATGTTTTTGACCATTGATTCTTCCTGGAGATTTTCTTCCTGTGTCTCTGGGACTCCAATGATTCTTAAGTTGTTTCTGTTGATCTTATCATAGACTTCTATTTTCATCTGTTCCCATTCTTTGACTTTTTTTCCCATTGTCTGTTCGTTTGTTTTAAGTTTTTTTTTTCCAATGTCTCCTGCTGTATAGAGTTGTTATTTATCTCATCTTCCACAGCATCAATTCTATTCTCACCTTCTTCTACCCTAGTGTTGAGATCATCCATTTTACCATTCAATTCATTTACTGAGTTTTTCAGGTCTGTTAGTTGACATGTTATTTCAGTTTGGAGTTTTGTGATTTCTGTCATCATATTTTCTTGGTTCTTATTAGTGTTCTCTTCAACTCGGTCCATGGTTTCTTTGAGTTCTTTCAGCATCTTCCATATTGCTTTTCTAAAGTCCTTATGTGAGAGACTGATTAGTTCGTTGGTCATTATCTGGTCATCAGAATTGTCATCTTCGTTCTCTATGTCTGATGCTGGCCTGCGTTGTTTCCCCATTGTCACACTAGTATTGTGTGTTTTTCTACGTGTTGCAGTGGTATTCATTGGGTAAGTGAGGTGCGCAGCCACAATACTCTGGTTCCACCCTTTCTGGGTGTGTCGATTTGCCTACAAGGGAGTGGAGTCCTCCGTGGATGAGGCCTCTCAAAGGATCAAATCTTGGGCCTAGACACACAGAAGAGAAGACTGTCCAGAGAGAAATGCTGGGCTTCAGTGATCCAGCACAGTCCTTAGTGCGATTTTTTCTCTTCTTGTTGTGATGATGCTCTTTCCTTAGAAAGAGTGCACGGCCATGTAGCAAAGCGGAGCCAAAGTGCTCTTCTGCAGCCTCTTTTCAGCCCACTCCCACGAGGTCCGGACGACAGGAGAGGACAAATAAACACAAGGAAAAGACAGGACTCACAGTTCTTCGCAGTCAGCCCCACGAGGCAGGCATGGATTCGCTGAAATTCCTAGCCTGACCTCACAAACAGGGGACCTTTCTTTTGCAAAGTTCTCGCTTTTTGCCGGTTTCACTGATCCTAGTTTCGTCTAGGTGCTATGTCGAAGTCTGGGTGCTGTGCAGTGTCTTCTGGTTCCGTCTCACCATCAGTTAGCATTGCTGAGAATCCTGCCCTAAAAGCAGACTGTTGCTGTTTCCCGGCTGTCAGGGTGACATAAGAATAGTCTTTGGAGTAAGTCAGTGACATGTGGTAGTGAGGTTATCTAGTCATTTTAAAGGAACTGCATGTGTTGTAAATGCTGTTGAATTTTTCCTTAGAATTTTAAAGCTTTAAATCATCAATGAATTAATTTAAAATGGGGAGAAGAAATGAACAGACACTTTGATTAAAAAAGAAATACAAATGGCCAAAAGGCACATGAAAAAATGCTCCTCGTCACTAATCATCAGAGAGATGCAAATCAAAACAATGATGAGATACCACCTCACACCACAGAGATTGGCCCACATCACAAAGAACAGAATAATCAGTGCTGGCGGGGATGTGGAGAGAAAGGAACTCTTATCCACTGCTGGTGGGAATGCTGTCTAGTCCAACCTCTATGGAAAGCAATATGGAGGTTCCTCCAAAATCTGGAAATTGAGCTCCCATTCGACCCAGCTATTCCACTCCTAGGGATATACCCTAAGAACACAAATATTCAATACAAAAACCCCTT
>PVKC010043434.1:0-11771 GCA_004027635.1 Crocidura indochinensis | reverse complement strand
TCAGAAATTGCTCCTGGCAGGCACGGGGGACCATCTGGGGCACCGGGATTAGAACCGATGACCTTTTGCATGAAAGGCAAACGCCTTACCTCCATGCTATCTCCCGGGCCCCTCTTCCATATTTTAATTATATATACACATATATTTTAAGTAGGGTCTGTAGACTTATTCAATTAGAACTGGTAAAAGTTGCATTTTTGTATGTCAAAGAAGTATTAACATACACCTTCATATTCATACATAATTAGAGCTTTTATAAATTCAAATAAGACAACCAGTGTTTTTACATTCATAAATGCTTTCAATCCTATTCACATCAAGTTATCCTATGTAGTTTAGTCTCAGAAAATATTACTAACATTTTGAGTTTGATAGAACAGAGTTGTTGGATGATGACTCATGTTCAGAATTTGATGTTTACTATAAAACTACAGTAATCAAGGTAGTTTGATGTTGGTTTAATAGAGTAGACAATTACCTAGGGACTTAAAATATATTTAAAATGAAAATTGAGTAGGGGGGCCCGGGAGATAGCATGGAGGTAAGGCGTTTGCCTGTCATGCAAAAGGTCATTGGCTCGAATCCCGGTGCCCCATATGGTCCCCTGTGCCTGCCAGGAGCAATTTCTGAGCATGGAGCCAGGAGTAACCCCTGAGCGCTGCCGGGTGTGACCCAAAAACCAAAAAAAAAAAAAAATTTAGTAGGGAGATAATGAGACAAATATATGGAACAGATTGTGCACTAAAGATCAAAATTATTTCAATAAAGGGAGCATTTAAACAAATGTTATCATATTTAATATACTTCTGTAAAATATGAAACTGGAAATATCTTAAATCATTCACAAAAATAAATCAAAAATGAAACGGAAATAAATGTAAAATAAAAAGCTATATAAGTCCTAGAGTATAACATAAGATACAGCTTAGGTGACTTTAGGTAAGTCTGGGTGCTTAATAAATGTTTTATATGCAATAACTAAAGTACACTGTGAAAGAAAAACATAGATAAGTAGAACTTGATTAAAACTGGAAGCTGCTTTCTGAAGTAAATTGATAAGAGAAATGAAAAGAGGAAGCATATTTTTGAGAAAGTCTGTAAAACACTTCTGATAATCTATTATCTGATATCTACAGTTTTCTATTAAGACACAAAACACACAATAAAAATAAATTTTAGTGAAAAACTGGATAGGAGATTTGAGTGTCCTCTCACCAGAGAATATAAATGTTTGGAAAATTAGTGAATTAAAATATACTGAACATAATGTCCTGACAGAAGCACACATTAAACTGGGCTGATATTATCCATAGTATCCATAATACAGAGTATAAAACAGTAATAGCATTATGTGTTGGCAAGATTTTAGAGTAATAGGATCTTGTATTAATTGTTTATGGGAATACAAAATAATAATACAATTTTAATAATAGCTTGATGGTTTAAAATATTTTCAGCATGTGATCTAACAATCATTTTCTTTGGTTTGAACTCAACTTTATTAAAATATATTTATCCACACAACAGAATAAAGTTAAAGACTTATAGACATTCTTTTTATAATAGTCCAGTTTTGGAAAACATTGTTCACTAGGTATGTCATAAAAAAAAACTACCTCATGAGATATCTGACAATGATTAATAAACAATGATAATACTAAAAAGGCATCACATTATATTGATTGCTAAATGAGAAAGCTAATATGATACCATCTTATTTGATTCATACGATCAGACACAGTTTTGGGAGTATTTGTGTCACATTCTGCATTGTTTTCAGGAAAAAATAGTGTCAAAGGTTCAAACCTGTGTTAATTGGATGAATTCAAAGCAAAACCAGTACTTCTACAATTCTCAAGTAAAATATATTAGAAAAGTATTTGAAAAGACAAAATGCATCAGCAATACAATTATAGCATCAAGGAGAGAGACAATGTAGTATGAATGAACAGGAAGAGAAAGGGAAAAATATAAGACAGTGAAATGAAATGATTTTGTAGGATGCTTAAATGAGTTTCTCAGCAACAATAGGGCCATTGTACTTTCTTTGATTTTCTGTGAAGATTGCTCTGAAGATCAAAGTTGTAATGCTTGGATAATTTTGTAAAACATGAAGTAGTGTAATATTATAAGTCTCATGATTTGAATTATCACTCTTAGATTGAACTATATATGCTGTCATCTGAAATCTTGTTGCTTTCTTCTGTACTGTTATCCTATGTTAACATACAAAACTAGAAAGCCTTTAGTATATAGTCTATAGGTACACCTTATCAGAAATATTTGAAGATGACAGCTGCTCATAAAATTAATCTAAACACAATTACTGAGGAGGTACGGTAAATGAACCCCATAGACACCCCAAACCAGACCCTTTGCCTGGTCTGTATTGTGAATTGGGGGACAAAAAAAACCCACAATAATTACAGTTACTGAGAATTGCAATTTTGCTTGGTATAAACTCTGAAGAGCTTGAGGAAATGGACAAGTATATGGTTTTATTTTCTATTTTTTTTTACCAATTTAAACTTCAGAGAATATAAAATATTTTTGATCATGGAAATAAGAATTTGTAAGTAAAATGACAACTGAATCTCATTTTAAAAGCAATTAGTATTTGTCATATATTCAACAAAATCTTCAAATTCATTCTCTAAATTTAGTCATTATAGCAGTCTTGTATAATTAATGCCTTTTCATTAAAAGAAAACTTAAACTCAGACTTAAACTAGAGCAACTTAGTAACTTGTCTAGGTGACAAATGTTAGGTAATGTAATTACAAATAGTCTGTTTTAAAACCCTTGCTTTGATATCCTACCATCCAAATGCTAAATTTTTATTATGTTTTTAAATTTAATTAATATTTAATATTTAAGAAATTTAATATTTTAAGAAACACAAAATACATTGTTGAAGGAAAACATGAAATTGTTTCACTATTGTTTCATTTTGAAAAAGAGATTTTAGCACCTTACAAACAGAATAATTCATTAAGTAATTTGATAAAAAAATCTCATCATTATTTCTTTCTGCCCATATGTCCCAATTATTTATATTTCTTTTATTCTGTTATGAACCTTGGGTGTATTTACATATTCAATGCTAAGACAAGAATAAAAATGTCTGTTTAATCCCTGAAAATTAGCTTTAACATATGGTGTCAGTCAAGAAAGTCTCCCTTGCTCTCCCATGTGTTTCAGGTAATGAGCATTTTGAATATGCAAACCTGCTAACATTCAAAGTCAATGGAAGAAAATTCATTTCCAGCCCTCTGTTTTTCTGACTAAAGTAGTGAGGCTTATTGTTTTCTATTGGATTTAAACTTCATAATTCATAAAATTAGAGTGACAAGTAATAAAATTATGTGATCTCTTTATTTTATAAACTATCACATGCTATTAAATCACTTCATTTATAGTATTATTTACAATCCACACATCTTAAGTGATTAAGAGAAAGTATTCATGTTTAACTTCTAAATTATGACTTTGAGAACTACTAAATTATGGGTGTTTTGAAAAAAATTTTTTGCAGCAAATTGGATTATAGTTCCCCTGCTTTAAAATTCATGTATTGAAGCCCTAAAAAACCAACCTGACAGAATTTGCAGGAATGACCTCTGGAGAGGTGATGAAAGGTGAAATTATGTTATTAGTATTGAATGTTAGTCCAATAGAATATTTAAGGAGAGACATCAAACCTGCTTTTTGGTATGAGGATCAAGTTATAAGTTACTTTCTGTAAACCAATAACGGAACTTCATCAGGGTCTAAAGTACTATGCTGCTTAATTGATTAACCAAGATATTTTAACTGGGAGGAATAAATTTCTAGGCATTGAGGTTATTTTTTGTTTGTTTGTTTTCGTTGTGACCAGTGATATCTAATAACCTCTTTTATTATTTGCCTGTTGTTATTTATGATTACTGTTAAGTTAATAAGAGAAATAGCTTTTTTTTTCAAAACTATGTATATGGCTTTTAGTGCTCTTTAAAGAAATATATTAAATAAGTTAAATGTATATTCTCTTATTCTCCCCCTCTTCCTCATTACTCAATACATTTTAAGTCTGTGTTTTATAAGCATGAATAATCATCTGCTTTACTTAAATTCAGTAGATTGTAAATATTAACCACTTCTGAAAATGCCTTTACAGAAATATGTAGAATAGTATTTGATAGGACAACTCATTTTTGTAATATAACTGAATTGATATATTACATTACTGTTATACTGGTATAAGAAATTATTTCGGGGCCGGGAAGGTGGAGCTAGAGGTAAGGTGTCTGCCTTGCAAGCGCTACCCAAGGAAGGACTGCGGTTCGATCCCCCGGCATCCCATATGGTTCCCCAAGCCAGGAGCGATTTCTGAGCTCATAGCCAAGAGTAACCCCTGAGGATCAAATGGGTGTGGCCCAAAAACCAAAAAAAAAAAAAAAAAAAAAAAAAAAAGAAATATTTCAAAACCAGTGCTGAATTATCTTGGATAACTTATTCACACTTCTGGACTTCAATGGTGTGAATCACTTCTCACTGTCCTAAAATCATGGTGTTGGCAGAATTGATTGACTTTGACTGATTGAGTCTTCTGGGGAAAAAATATCTGTTTCCTTGTCTTTCCCTCACCTCCTGACTTTTAGAAGATGCCTACATTTCAGGATCATGGTCTCATTTCTCTTTCTTTAAAGGCATATCATTTTTAGGTCATATTATATATAATATATATTATATTATTATATTATGTAATATATATATTATACAATATATATTACTTTAATTGTGATTAAATTGTGTCCATCTTTAAAAATAGGCATTTTAGCAACTTTTATTATATTTTCACATGAATTTTTCTTTCATATGTATCATTCAATATTAAGAAATTTGGGGATTATGGCATAGGCATCTATATGAGACTAGCTCACTATACTCTTCATTGACTGATGTTTATGGTGAATGAAGTATATGGTACTTGTTGAAATGAGACCTTTATGTCACATAATCAGAGTTGTTTCTTCCACTCTTCTTATACTGAGCAAAATTCTATGCTTTAAAACTCAACTTTGTTCCATTTATCACCTATTTACTGAACTAGGAGTTTTGGAAAATGTTCATTGAAAATTGTAAAATATCAGGAATAGTACAAAGGAATATTAAGTCATTTTTCTGTATTTATTAAGATTTTTGGTTGTGGTAGTTTTAAATAATAAAACATAAATTAGCATGGAGGAGGAAGAAATTAGATACAGTGGGGCCCGGGAGATAGCATGGAGGTAAGGCGTTTGCCTTTCATGCAAAAGGTCATCGGTTCGAATCCCGGTGCCCCATATTGTCCCCCGTGCCTGCCAGGAGCAATTTCTGAGCATGGAGCCAGGAGTAACCCCTGAACACTGCCGGGTGTGACCCAAAAACCAAAAAAAAAAAAAAAAAAAAAAAAGAAATTAGATACAGTGATCATCAATTTGTTTTTGTAAATTTACTTTTAGTTTTATTCATCTAGGCTAATTTACATTTTCTGTTTTAAATTACTTTACAAACTGAGCACTTGGTGATATATACTACATCTGCATATATATTTTAAATAAGATATATTATGCATATAAATAAGAACTAATGGAAGAAGCAGCCCTAGAATAATTAGTGAACATCAAAACAATGTTATTTAAAGGAGAGATTGAATTTAAAGGATGAGGTGATTTATAAAATGAGGTCTTTTAAGAATAGGCAGCAGAGGGGCCAGAGCAGTGGTGCAAGTGGTAAGGCATCTATCTACCTTGTCCACACTAACTTAGGACGGACCTCTATTCGATTCCCTGGCATCCCATATGGTCCCTAAGCCAGGAGTGATTTCTGAACTCATAGCCAGGAGTAAACCCTGAGCATCACAAGGTATTCTCCCTTAACCGCTCCAAAAAAAGAATAAGCAGCTACTCAAATACTAAAGAGTCTCACTAGAATAAATCTTATTCTAAAAATGGTCTTCAGCTCTATATATTTGTTTTTAATTTTTAATTATTGGAAATAAAATTATGCTCAGCATTGTACTTGTGTGGATGTGGTGCCTTAACAGGTGAATTCAGAAGAAGTAGTGGCAATAGACTTCTTTTCTCAATATTTTGGGCCACACCTATAGTTGCTCAAAGTTTATTCCTGACTTTGAGCTCAGTGATTATTTTTGGCAGAAATCATGAGTGATTAGTTAAAAAAAGATTAATTTAAATTCGAATAGTTCTTTAGGAAATAAATGAATCACACATAAATTTGAGTATATATAGAGAAGTCAATATTAATTACATGTTTAGTAGTTGTATTATATGCAACATAAATCTATATAAGCACAACATTTCTATTGCTACAGTTTACCTGGAATTTTCTCCTTAACATTCATAAATTGGACATTATGGTCATATAAGAGAAACATTTATTTTAAGTTTCAAAATTGTGTCATTTATGAGAGTATATTAAAATGAACACTAGTTGTAGCTAGTATTCTTGGGGTTCTTTTTGGGGAGGGTTGTCAGGAAGTGCTCTGGATGCCTGGAACTCAGTTTTATGATTATTGGAAAATAGGGTCTTACAGTTAATGCAAGGACCCGAAGATGTGATGCTAGTTGTGACATCAAAGGTTATCCAGAAAAACCATGGAAGTGAGGGGGTCTCTAGGACTGTACCTCACTATGTTTGTGGGGGATTTCATGGTGCCCAGAATGGAACCTGGATGCACTCTGGCTGCTGTACTGTAATTATAATTTTATGTGTGGCTGGATATAAAAGTATGAATTATCCAATCTTATTTCTCAGGAATTAAATATTTAGAGCATGTTTTACTTCATTTAAATGGTTCCTAGATGAAAAACTTGTGTACTGGCTAATGTTTATTTGTTATTTTTTCATCAAGAAGGCATTTATAAAAAATTTATTTAATCACTGCTAAAATCTTCTGAAAATATAAAAACAAAAATTATTGTAAACTCATATTTTAATGGTAGCTACAATGATATGCTTAATGTGGCAAAATCAATACATTTTATAATAATTATTTTGTAATATATTATCTCTGGCTAACCAACAACTCCAACATAATTATGTAATTTATAGATTATGTGTAAAGAAAAGATGTCAGTAGGTAGTTATTGTCTAAGAATGGCATTTTTTAGTCCAATGATTTTTTTATATTTTATACAGAAAACTCTAAATTCAAGTATAATGTAACTTCACATGAGCTAAAACTTTGGAGCATATATGAAGCAGATATTAAAAATATTATCTATAAGATAATTTATTACGTAAAATTGCCATTTAATTATTTAGTATTCCCCTTTTGTATATAAACCATTAATATTGGGGGAAAGAACATCAATTTATATTATGAGATTTAAAATGTTAATTTTGCAAAACCTAGGTTTATATTAAAAATTTCACATTACTTTTTTGTTGAGAGAACTTTTGCTTAGCGGTAAGCTAAGTTGCTTAGTGGTAAAAGTTTTGTGTGTGTAAAGATTGAGTTATAGAATTCTCATTGACATTAATGGAAATCTTTGGACATAACCCATAAAGTCTGTGCTGAAAATATACTTCCTATTGTTTTGGTAATTATTCAACTATCATAGGTATTAAAATAATTATTTTGGACCAAAGCATAAACATATATTTAAATAGTTTTAAAATATTATTTATATAGGGTTATATAAATTGTTATTATATAGAGCTCAATCAAGTACATTACTTCTAAGTATTGAAAATGCATCTGTCCAATGAACAAAACTGTACATTTTACTTTGAAAAAGACAGTGGTGCCATGCTTGATTTTGAACTCTGATTCTGCACAGTCGCAACTAAAACACAAAGTGAAAGGACCCAATGGATTTGCTAATGTATTGTGATATAAGTAGTCTTAAATATTTCTTCTTTTTTCTCATTGCCCTCACTGTAATCTAAATACTTCTAAAGTTTCAGATGCAATCTTTCTATTGTAAACTACTTATTGACATTATTATTTATTTTTTTATTTATTTTTGATTTATGGGATACAGCCGGTGACGTTCAGGGATTACTTCTGGCTATGAATCCAGAAATTGCTCCTGACTTAGTCAAACCACAATCCATCCTAGGTTAGCATGTGCAAGACAAATGCCCTACCGCTTGCGACACCAATCTAGCCTTTTGGCAATATTTTAATTCCTCTACTTTATTTGATATTTATTTTAGTACATGTAGATGTTTGATAGCCAAAATAATTTTCCAAAGTAGTTTTATAAAAAATTGCTTGATTAGACATATTAAATCCTATATGCATTATCAGGTATTTTTTAGTAGGTTTAGCAGAGAAAGTGTTCATAGTCCATGGGATTTTTTTGTTTTGCTTGTTTGGGGGGGCCACACCTGGTGATGCTCAGGCACTACTGTCTATGCACTCAGAAATCACTCCTGGCTTGGGGAACCATATGGGATGCCAGGGATCGAACTGAAGTCTGTCCTGGATCAGCCTCTTGCAAGGCAAAATGCCCTACTGCTGCACTATCACTTCCGCCCCACCTGGGGGATTTTTTAAAAACAAAATTTATTTTAATTATCTCTATTATTTCTGGATATTATTACCATACTCTTATTTTTCGTATAATCCACAGATATGTGAGAATATTCTATGTCTATGCCTCTCCCTCTGACTCATGTCGCTCAGCATAATATTTTCCATGTCCATTTACGTATAGGCAAATTTCATGACTTAATTTTTTTCTAAAACAGGATCTGGAGGATCAGCCCATGATATGAAGCCTGCCATAAAGAGCAGTCAGTGCAGTAACTTCCATAACAATGATAATGAGAGAGAGAAGCAAATGCCTGTCCAGAGACAGTCAGGGGTCGTTTGAATGGGGGACATTGGTAGCAGGAAAGTTGTATTGGTGAAGGTAATAAGTGTTCTATGACTGAAACCCAACTATGAACATTTCTGCAACCACCGTGATTAAATAAATAATTTAATAATTAAAAATAAGTATATTATCTTAATCAGTAAAGAATGAATGATAGTAATAGAATTCTTGTCTAGGTCTTTGTTGCTAGTAAATTCATCCTAAGATTGTTTTTAATGTTTTATTTTTATAGGACGTTGATATAAAATTTTATCAAAATTCAAGTAGGCAGTATAATTTAAAAGAATGGCAGTTAATGGATATAGACTGTCAGAGTGAGGTAACATGTCTAAACTAAGAAAAAGGAAATAAACCATATCGAAATATTTAACTTTGTAAAAAAAATGTAGAATGATGACATCATAGGTCTAATTTACAAAGTTTTCCCATGTCAAGGATAATTTCTCTTTTATTCATTCTATTAATGTTAAATATAAGGTTAAGGCACCATTAGATTTTCTTCAAGATAGAAAGTTGAACAAACTATAGAAATGCAGAGAAAGTACCTCTTTAAAAGTGATGAAAACTGGTTTGGACTTATTGAGTTCAAATACTTCTAGATGCCATAAAATATCTTTAAGTTAGATTAAAATGGCAAGTCTTTGTGTTGGAGAAGTCTATTCAAGGGGCAGTTCATGGGATCCTGAAAATTGAGGCTGCAGTTGAAATTCAAAGTCTGAGGTTGTTCATGAGGGAAAGCAAGTTAAATAAGAGGTGAATAGTATGCATGCATAAATAAAGTGAATAAAACTGATAAGGAGAGTCTGACAAATATTAAGTGCTGTTGAAATAACAGACAGGAAGAAACACTTTTTATGAAAGATAGACTGATAAATAACTTACTTTATTTAATTAAATTTATATGGAGACTATATGAATGGTAATTAATATATTAACCTCGTGAAAAACTCGTTTGTTTCTAAAAATTATATTTTGGAGACTGAAACACTTAGCTTCTATAGTAGTAATGCCAGTGTTTAAGCATACACTGATGCGAAGTACAGGATATCTAGACACTCTAAAGGTTAAAGTATTAAGCTAAGTATTCTACTGGGTAGCATGAAAAGAAAGCTTTAAGGATTCTGGTTGATACCAGTAGCATAACAATTATTCTGAAGATAATTTAATCCAGTGATATTTCCCAATTATCAGTGTAATTCAAAAGCAAAACATAGTGTTATTTGTCTCATATTTATTAAACAGTTACTTTCTTGCAATAAGAGCTTAAATAAACCAAGTGTATGAACTTATAAATATTTTTATAGACTTATGTTCACAGCATATAACATTATGAGAAAAGTGTCCATTTAAAATTGCTATAACAGCAGAGTTATTTTTTTTGGTTTTAGTTTAAGCTATTTTTTAAATAAAAATGTTCTAGGGAAGTTTTATTTTATGCTTTTATACTTTTAGAAAGTAATCTTTTATAGATAAATATGAAAAAAATATTTCAGTTAGTTTAATGAGGTTGATTTGTTACACTATCAAATTCTCCTAATACATTGTGTACTGTTTGCAATAGTTTCTCAAGCTGAAAATTGATCTCCAGTCAGTAGCATGCAGGGATTTGACTAGCTCCATAATCAGTTTCTACTCTATAAATGAAATTCATCATGGGAGACGATTGCTATCTCTTTTAGAACTGACCTGGTTGAAAGGGCTGTCTAGCCGCTTGAAATTTGGATGCTTTGGACATTTGCCATGAGGAATTCTTTGCTCACCAGAGAGCTAAGTTGAGCAGAGATGAAGGACTGTAGTTTATTGATTTCTTTTTACCCTTTCTTGGATAGCTAGTGGATAAGGCACACATTAAAAAGCGATTCCCATAGCTTTTCTTTCTTTCTTTTTTCTTTTCCTTTGCCACATCCTGTAGTGCTCAGTACTTACTCCTGGTTCTGTGCTGAGTGATCACGCCTGGTGAGGCTCATGGGACTTTGGGGATGCCATGGATTGAAACTACAATCAGCCAAGTGAATGGCAAACATTCTGACCCAGTGTATTATCAATTTGAATTTCCCTTAGCAATTAAATAAAACACCTTTTAACTCTTGCCAAGTCTTTCTAATCTGGCTTTAGATAAATTTTAAAAATAAAGCAAGTGGACCGGTGAGGTGGCATGGAGGTAGAGCATTTGCCTTGTATGTAGAAGGACGGTGGTGTGAATACTGGCATCCTATGTGGTCCCCCGAGCCTGCTAGGAGCGATTTTTGAGCACAGAGCCAGGAGTAACTCTTGAGCGCCTCTGGGACAAAACTCAGATAAATATACTGATTGCATCAGCAAAAAATATTTTTCTTATTAATTAGATGTTCATGTGCTTTAGCTTTCATTGACCTTATAAACACATACATATCTCAATGGAAAATCAAAATCACATACTATTAATTTCCCTTTGAAGTAGCACACTACTATTTTATAATATAGTTATACTTATAAATGAATATAAACTAAATGTCTAATACGAATTAAAGTATTACCCCAAGCTTTGTAAATTTTGCTTGAAGAAACACACTGTTATATGTTAAATCAAGGTTAAAGAATTCATTACCTTGAAATGTTTCTGACAATTGGGCTACTGACTTAGTGAAAGAATCTGTTTTCTATTAATGCATGAACTTCTCACCCGTGTGATAAATAGTATACTTTACAAAGAAGTGAAATGATGAGATTTATTTCCTCTTCTTTGGGGAAATGAAGCAAGGTGCCTATCACAATCTTAACTTAAAAATGTGGTCACCTTACACATAAACCACAGATTAAAATGGCTTCTCTCCAACTTGTAAGCACGTGAAAATACTTATTGAAGCCTAAATTTCCTTTGGATTTTTTTGTAAATAAAATAAAAATATCTCATTAAGTTTT
>PVKC010043433.1:0-11772 GCA_004027635.1 Crocidura indochinensis | reverse complement strand
AGTTGTGTTAAGTAATTTCAGTGTGAGCATATGATTCTCTGTGTATGTTTATTTCTGAAGTTTTATTTATATAGACATGTCTGTATTTATGCATCTGACAACTGTTATTTTGAGGAAATAAAGTAGAGGTGAAGGTCCAGCTATCCTCAGCTGTTAGAAGCTAATACTGTGTTAACAGATGCATTGGGAAAGATTAACGTTTTATTACTTTGTTTACATCTAAATTCAGAGGGGTTAAGGGATAAAAACAATGTAAATAAACATTATATTTAAAAGAATATGCATGTTAAAATCAAATTGCTTTAAGGGAAGAATATTTGACTGCTCTTTACATCTGACCTAAATCCTGCTATTTAGACAACAAACACATTAGCATAAATATTCAGATGAAAATTACAGAGCCATTATTCAGGGATATTAAATAAAGGATCGTTGCTTTGCTGAATTGGAACTGGATTTAGACTAATAATTTTGTGTCTGATTATTTTATTTCTTTTTTTACTTGGTTTGGGGACCACTACAGGTGGTGGAAAAGGCCTACTGGTGGTTCTGTGCTTAGGAATCTCTCCTGGCAGGACTCAGGGGACCACATTTGGTGCAGGAATTGAAACAAGGCTTCCACATGCAAGGAAAGACCCTACTCATGGTATTATTGCTCAATAATGCCCAATTTTGTTGACTTCTTATAAGACAAAGTTAATTGTTTAAAATAGTTTGGGTAATTGCAGAGAGGATCAAAAAGGAAAGGCTGCCTACTTGAGTTCCGTCTCCAACAACCCAAATGATTCCCAAAGCATCACCAAGATGGTCCCTGAGTATATCACCAGGAGTTAGTCCTAGGCACCACCAGATGTGGCCTAAACGCCAAAAAAAAAAAAAAGAAAAAGAAAAAGAAAAACTTAATTTTCATTAGCAATCCAATTCCTAGGATAACTCATTAAGCAGATGATTTTACACTCATTTGAATATTTGAATGTATCAGTTTTGATCATCTCTCCCTCCCACCTTATTGTGTGATGTCATGTTAATTCTAGGTGGAATTGTTTTGTTTACATTTGAGACACTTTAATTTTTCTTCCATTACTAGTTTAATAATATGTTTAAAATTTTTTGATTATTGGGGCCTGGGAGATAGCATGGAGGTAAGGCATTTGCCTTTCATGCAAAAGGTCATTGGTTCGAATCCCGGTGCCCCATATGGTCCCCCGTGCCTGCCAGGAGCAATTTCTGAGCATGGAGCCAGGAGTAGCCCCTGAGCACTGCCGGGTGTGACCCAAAAACCAAAAAAAAAAAAAAAAATTTTTTTTTGATTATCTTTTGTCCTTTGTTCTCTGTCCCTTTGTCTTTGTCTCTGTCTGTCTGCCTGCCTGCCTATTTCTCTCTCTATTTCTCTTTCTCCTTTCTCTCCTCTCTCTCTGTCTCCTCTGTCTCTCCTCTCTCTCTGTCTCCTCTGTCTCTCTGTCTCTTTGTCTCTGTCTCTTTCTGTCTCTCTGTCTCTCTCTCTCTCTCTCTCTCTCTCTCTCTCTGTCTCTCTCTCTCTGTCTCTACTCAGAACTTAATCCTAGCTCTGTACCCAAGGATCACTCCAGGCAGTCTTTAGGTGACACTGTATCACTGTGTACAGTGCTGTGGATTAAACTGGAATATTGCTTGAACCACTCTATTCATCTCAAGCATCTGCTCTATTTGCTATAATCAGTCTCGCTGTATAGTGCATTGTGTTCAAATTTATTTAAATTTCTCTGATAATAACTGATGACAACCTACTTTATTTTTTGTCTTTTATTTAAATGTTTCTTCAGCCCTTTGACTTTTCTTTTTGGAAAAGTTTTTATCACATAGTCTTTGTGTTTTTATTGTTTTTGTTTTTATTTTTTTGTTTTTCTAATGTGTTATAGAAGTTCACTATAGACTTCAAATTTAGCCCCTTGTCAGATGTGTGAAGATTTTGCCTCATTCTAACAAACGTTTTTATTTTAATGATTCTTAATGATTTCAGTGTGAAGAAGTATTTTAATTTGATTTTAACACCGTTGATTTACCTTTCTCTTTTGTTTCCCTTGCTGTTGCAAACAAGTCCCTCAATTTCATGATGGGAGCCAAATTATAGAGTGTATTGCTTAATTTTTCTCTTATTTCAGGTCTAATATATAAGTCAAACAATTTTATACTAATTTCTCTATATGCCATAAAAATGATCAATTTAGGGAACCGGAGATAGGTAAGGTGTTTGCCTTTCATGCAAAAGGTCATCGGTTCGAATCCCGGTGCCCCATATGGTCCCCCATGCCTTCCAGGAGCAATTTCTGAGCATGGAGCCAGGAGTAACCCCTGAGCACTGCTGGGTGTGATCCAAACAAAAAAACAAAACAAAACAAAACAAAAAAAAGATCAATTTATTATTGGGAACAAAGCAGCATTTGTTGAAAAAATTTTCCTTTTATTATTTATCATTGTATACTTTTACTTCTTACCATAAATTACTGTTCATATATATGTGGATTTATTACATTTTTGGCTTCCAATTCTATTTTATTTATTACTGTGTCTATTTTTATTTCAATTTTCTTTTAATTACTTTGTAATAAAATATGACATTAGGGAATTTTAGTAATGTTTACTATATATAAAAATGTCATTGAAATTTTTAGGGACTATATTGAATCCCTATATTAGTTTTGATAATACCATTTTGACCATGTTAATTTTTTCAAATAATGATCATAAAATTATTTCTACTTTTCTCACTAACTTAATTCTATTTACCCTTATTTATTTGAACAATGTCTTGCTTTTACATCACCATCATTTGCTTCCTTTAATAAGTTTACTTCTTCATATCTTTTTTATGCTGTTACGTTGAATTTTTTTATCTTTCTTTTCAAGTTCAGATTTATGTATAGAAATGAAAAAGACTTGCTTTTTGTGTTATAGCTTGTCAATTTATTGTACAGTTTTGTGTTTTAAATACTGTCTTAATGGAGTATTCAAGATTTTCTATGAATATTATGATGTCATCTGATAGTCTTGTTGTTACTTCTTTTCTAAAAGGAATTTAGATTAGTTTTACTTCTTTTCTTGCTTAATTTTGTGTGACAGTTATTTCGAATAACGTGCTGAATAATAATGGTGAGAATATACATTTTTTTTCGCCCACTAATCTTAGAGGAAAGGCTTTTAGTTTTCACCATGGAGTGTGATGTTAACTGTGTGCTTGTCATATATATCATCACATAATTAACATATTTTTATCACAAATGAAATCTTAATCTTGCCAGAGGTTTTCTCAGTATAGTAATATGATCATTTAATTTTTTTCTTTGTTGATGTCGCAGTGTTCTACATTAAAATGATTTATTAAGTTGAACCAACATTATCTTTAGCATAAATACCTCTTGGTCATTATGTATGATCCTTTCAATCAGTCATTGTCCTCAACTTGCTCAGATTTTGCTCCAAATTTTTATTTCTTTGTTCACTATAGATAATTTTTTAGAATTTTTTAAATTTTTCTCTCTTATATCATATATAATTTGATATCAGAATAATGTTGGTCCTATAAATGTGCTTAGAAGTTTTTCTTTATCATTTCTGATAATTTGATACATTTCTTCAATAATATGAGAACTACCATCAGTTCTGTCATCATCTCTTATCAGGTCTGTCTTTTAAGCATAAAAGAAAGTCAAACTCTCTGGCCCTTCAGTAAATAAACATGAGTTCTGTACAATTTCCTCAAGTCTTATTTTTAAAAAGAAAGAAACATAAAAGAATACTGCACGGGCTAATTTGTAAATTCCATGAGCTCATTGTAATCTCAATGATATCAGGAAGAATGCAGTATCAGAAAACTAATACACTTCAGTTTCTATAAACAGAAAGGGGCTTTCTAATATGAATTTAATTAGTAAAAAAAAAATTTCTCAAGAGCTGAGTTAAAGGACTTGATGGAGTACACAAGAATTATTCTCAAAAGCCACTCCACAGAAAACTACCTACAGCTCGTTAAGTGAGGAAATTTAGTCTCTTGCCTTTTATACTCTTTTGAGGCAAAAGTGTAGCATTGTTATGGATAGGGGAAATGTTGTATTAGACACCTGTGGTATTACTTTTTTAGTCAATTAGGTAGATTGAAAAAAATGGAGGAAAGTTTGTTCTTTTTGAATCGTATGAGTATATACAATCATACGCCTGTGAATACCTTTGACTTATCAAAATCAGTGTATTTTGTCCCTCTACATAGTGGTTGCATGTGGCTATTATCTAAATAAATTACATATTTCTGCATAAATTGAAACAAAATTCCATTGTTTAAGAAAATAATTTCCTTATATGATAATTTGGTAGAAAGAATGTGTGTTTTGAATTTTTTGAGTTCTTAATGTATGCTCTTCAAGTAACACAGATATGTCTAATATATTTAACTCTCTGATTTTTATTTTCTTTATCTGTAAAAAACATTTTGAGGGATCTTAACATATAAGTAATTAACAAAATTTTGTTGTTGTTTTCTTGTTTTTGGACCATACCTGGTAGTTTTCAGGGGTTACTCTTGGCTCTTCACTCAAAAATCACATCTGACAGGCTTTGGGGTCCATATGGAATACTGGTGATACAACACTGATTGGTCATATGCAAGGCAAACATGGTATCCTCTGTGCTATCAATTTAGCCAGTAATCAACAATTTTTAATTATTTCTTCCAATTGCATTTTTAACTGACTTAGCACCTAATTAAACAAATGCTGGCACAATATATTGAGAATACAATTTTGTGATTTTTTTAAACTCAGAAATCAAAGTAAGTGGTATGCTTTTCTTTTTATATTATTGAGATAAATGTTATGCTACATATTCCAGGGATACAAGAAAATTACTGATTACATTTTATTTGCTTGATTTGGGGGACGGGGACCACACCTGGCAGCATTCAGGATTTAATCCTGGCAAGCTCAGAGACCATAAGGGAGGATTCAAATGGAACCCAGATGACAAGGCAAACGCCCTAACCATTGTGATATTACTCTGACCCCAAGACTTTCATTATTTTTTTTGAGATCTAGGTATATCATTTTCTCAAAGAAAGTTATATTTACACACTCCATAGTCAAACCATAAAAAGGAATGATAATTTTAAAAGCCATTTGTTCTTACTAAGTATTGGATGGGTTATTTGTAAAATCTTTAATGCCTTGATGATGCAGCGAATAACTAAGAAGGCAGAAAAACCCTTTCGACTATCAGTTTGTAATAAAAGCAGATCTTGACAAGTCATTTACAGCTAAAAAATAGATTACTTTATAATTTTATAATTCACCAATGCTCCATCTTCTAGGCACTTCACATGCACTAATAATGTCTTATAATATATAACTATTACAAAATTAAACTCTGCTTGAGAATTTAATGGTAAAAATCTCTTCAGAATCTAAGTATTGTGATAAAATCTGTGGGTGTAGTAAGCCCTTGGGTATCTGAACTCTCAAATGAATAAAAGACACACAGCCTATATTTTCCCATGGAGTAAATAGTGCCAAACATAAATATTGCCGCTTTGAATATAAAACACCCTATGCAAAAGTACAGACCTTGTTTGTTTGAGTCCCTAAAGCTTTAAAAAAGCTTACTTCACGGGTACTCTAAGTACTATATTTAAAAATCTAATTCAATTTAAGGGACTCTATGCTGACTATAAATTTTTCTGTTGAATTACAGCCCATTTTCAATTCAATTCAGTACATTGTTCTTTGCTAACAAACCTTGCTAGGAACTAAATAGCGGTAATATAAAAGGGATTATGGTAATACGTGTTGAAAAATTAGTCATTATTAGTCATTACTGGCAACATCTTCCTATTGGAAACCACCTAATAAAGTTCAAGGAGTATAATTGCATTTTGAATTAATTTTATGAAATATCTACTATGTGAATGGTCACTTTTAGGAGTGCTTCCTTTCTAATTTTTTTTTTTTGATAAATTTGTCAGTCTCTCTACGTATTTTTTTTTTGTTTGTTGTTCTTTGGGCTGCATCCGGTGATGCTCAGGGTTACTCCTGACTATGCGCTCAGAAATTGCTTCTGGCTTGGGGGACCATATGGGATGCTGGGATTCGAACCACTGTCCTTCTGCATGCAAAGCAAACACTTTAACTCCATGCTATCTCTAGCCCCTAAAACAGGTCAAAGTATAATTTCTACATAACCCCTTTTTATGCCCTAAGTTTGGGTCTTAAAGAAATAGGAAATATATAAAACTGAAAACCAAAACTACAACGAAAAATGATAGTTTTAATAAGGTGAGCATAATAAGTGGGGAGGTCAGTAAAGTAATTGTGAGAAAGGAGTTTATAAGTAGGATGTAAATAGAAGTTATTATCAGAATGAGTTGTTCAAGATAATCATTGAATCTCAAAATGAATTGTTATTAAAACTATATTTAATTTAATAATACAAAATTATTTTAAAATAATAACATTTTAAATATATAAAAATGGAACTTAAATATGACACTGAATTAGGCTTGTAGATTTAGCACACTCAAAGCAAATCCTTTTTCCACAATGATAGACTTACAGATTCAGCCTCACAACTCTTTTGTGTATTTCAATTACTTTATTGCTTTGTTTTATTTTGGGGCACGCCTGATGGTACTCAGGGGTTATTCCTGACTCTGCACTCTGGAATCAGACCTAGTGAGCTTCAGGACTATACAATATGATGAATCTGTATCAAACCTAGTTTGACTGCGTGCAAATGCCCTACCTACAAAACTATCTCTCAGAAATTGAATTGATATATTTTTAGTGGAAATAAATATATTCACCTCCTACAGAATTTAAACTAGTTAGATACTATAACATGCTTCTCATATATATTTAAAAAATATTTTTAGGGAACTTGTGTAATACTGATGAAAACAGAATGAATTTGGGGAATAATGGGAAATTTGGAGGAAAGAGATATTTGGAGGAATTGGGAATTTGGGGAATTTGTTTCATTGGCAAAATATGATCTACTTTACAGTTCAACATGAAGAATAACTTTACTAACATAGGATAAAGATAATTCTTATTAATTTTCTATAACTGACTCTAAGCATATTCAAGGGATACCTACAAAATAAAAAGCTGAAGAGGACTCAACTCATCAGATAACTTCTAAGGCTAACCATAGCATTTAAACACTAATAACTTACTTTTAATATAAAATATTGAACTCTTTGCCATTCAAAGATATATAGACAATGTATTTAATAATATATACGTTTTTAATCAAGTTTTCTTTTCCTTTTTTAAATTTTTTTTTGTATCAAGACCAATGTGAATGGCAAATCTTTCACTGTTGTATTTTAGGCATATAGTCACAATGAAATAGGGCCACTCCCACCACCATGCATGCATGCATCACATACCTCCACACTTAGCCCCTTGACTGCTAGTGTGACAGTTCTATTTTTTGTTTAGCTTGTTCTAGTTTGGGTCTCTCAATACTATTGTCATTGACTTTGACTTCAGTATTTAGATCTTACCTTTTTTTTTTAATCAATACTCCTAAGACCTCCTGGCCTCTGGGTCTCGTCCACTTTTTATTTTTCTTTTCTCAATTTGTAGGAAGACATAAAAATTTGAGGCAGAACAAAATGATTCATGTTCTAAGGTTCTATGACAAAGGTGAGACACCTTATCTAGAAGATATACTAAAAGAAGGTAAAAGGTGAGGGCAGATGTGTTGTTTTTTATTTTTATTCTTTTGTAGATGCACAGTAAACATTGGGGCAATTAGAAAGGAAATTTACTTGGCCTAAGAGATATAGGGTGTTTCTACTCATGAATCATACTGTCATAAGAATGACTATAGACTCTGGGCATGTTAGTTGCCCAACTCCAGTGTTTTTCTTTATGGTCCCAGGGAAAGTTCTGCTTAGTTGCTGTTGTCATAGTCAATCTTCTGTAATTAGAGATATTGTTTTTGTTTTTTTTTTTCACAGATCCTAGGACAGAGCATCTCCTGAATCCACCTCAGCATTAGGTGGTGAGGTAGAGCAACTTGCCCTTGAATCAAGTTGTTTCCTCATCATTAGGGTGTCATATGAATCTACACTGGAGCAAGTTGTGCCAGAACAATATTAGGGCCTCCCCAAGGGCGAGTTTGATCCCTGGGGCTCCTGCAGGAAACTGTGCTAGTTGTAAAGTTGGGAATTGGGGTTCAGCGTTGGATGGTCAATGTTCAGTCAGTTGAGGTCTAAGTCAAGTTCCCATGACAAATGTTCCAGGTGGAAGGCATCCCTGCACTATAAAATTTATGAGTTCTTATCTCTGTTAGATAAGAACTTCTTTATATACATAAGATTTCTCCATTTTAGTGTGCCTATACTTAGCTATAGTTTTAACGAGTTTTTCACCTCCTTCATCTTTAACTAATGGTACATAATTTTCAAATAAGTGGTAGATCTTTTGTTGTCATTAGTTAAAGATAAATAATTCAGAATTGAATCTGGAGAGAATTACGTAAATGAACTTAGAGGATTTGACTCTTGGAGGTCAAGAATTTCATGTGAAGAAAATGCTCATAAAACTATCCATTCCTATAAAATTTTCCAATAGTTCAGGTAAGAACTACTGGAAAATATTTGAGGTATAAGAACAGTGATTATGAGCCAAGGAACAGTGCGTACTTCTAACTAGATAAACTCATCTACTGTCAGCCCAGGTTAGCACTAGTCAATAATTAATCCTAGACAAAAATATATGTTAATCTCACCTCTAAAAAATGTAAAAATGAGATGCAAAATAATCATACTTTTCTTGTTTCATAATAAAGCTCAAGAAAAAATTATTATCCTTCAAGGAGCAAGAATTATATACCCATAAGTAACAATAAATCTATCAAAATGGAAGTGAAAGTATATGGACATCAGAATTTGCAGAAAAACACGAAAATTTATGGCATTTCATATTTTAGAACTGGATGTAAGATAGATCATATTACCATGAAATCTAAAAAATATTAAAGGACAATAAATTATTTTACTGATAAAATATTTAATGTCTGAGAATGTAAAATACATTAAATTGAGATTAGTAATAGATTAAATATTTATATGGAAAATATAAGTGAACTTGAAGAGCTATATAAATTTTCAAAATAAAATATTAAAAAATGTTTATGTTCTCAGGGAGTTTGGTAAAATACTTCAAATAAAATAGCAAATATGTAGTTGTTTTATATTGCAGACCTAGGATAAGGAAATTTTAAAAATACTCAAACTAATGACCACAAAAATCTAAAGAGTGGATTGGGACTACAATGAGTTAATAATATATGGATAGACTTTATTATCATTTAAATGTCTTTTAAATGAAATTACTAATAACGAGTAAGTGTATGAGGACTTTTATATATGCAGAACTAACCTATAGCAGTATAAATCAGAAAAAATAATGAAGATACACTGTGTTGTATTCACAACTTTTGGGTATTATATGTATAGATTATAAATATTTGAAGACTATGAATAGTGGCTGAAATAACTACTGAAATATAAGTTAATCTAAAACAACTTAGCATTAAATAAAATTAATATTACTATAACAAAAGATATACAGTGCTCTAAAATAGAGTAAAAATCTGTTTTTAACAAAATGAGCATTTTTCTAATCCACACAGATGAGAAACTGGTAGAAATATTTCCAACAACGGGAACTGATATCATCCACAGAGTTTCTCAATGGTTTTTTATTTTCACAAAGTATATATGAAATACTAAATTTTTTTTATTTGAGAGAACTTCATGTGATGCAAAAGAATTACCCCGTCCCACCTGGCATTGTTTGGAGTCTCTGTTGCCACACCCAAAAGTGCTTAATGCCTACAGGACAGGTATCCAAAATGCTTGGGGCAATGTGTGCTGTTAGAGATTAATTTTCATTTTTATTCTTTCTTTGGAGGCCACAACCAGCAGTACTTGGGGCTTACACATGATTCTGCTCAGGGATCATCCATACTGGTGTTCAGAAGATTCTATGTAGTGCCTGGATCAAATTCAGGTCAGCCAGGTGCTAAGTAATGGCCCTACCTGCTGCAGTATTGTTCTGGCCTCAGCTGTCAAGGATTAAAAAAGGAATGGTGCATACAAGACATGAGAACTATTTTTCATACTGTCTTTCTGCCCCAGGAGTTCCTTTTTTAAAACCAGAATTCTTTTTTTTGGGGGTGTCACACCCGGCAGTGCTCAGGGGTTACTCCTGGCTCCATGCTCAGAAATTGCTCCTGGCAGGCACGGGGGACCATATGGGGCACCGGGATTTGAACCGATGACCTTTTGCATGAAAGGCAAACGCCTTACCTCCATGCTATCTCCCGGGCCCCAAAAAACCAGAATTTTTAATTACATATTTTTTTTTTTTATAATTTTGGGACCCACTCAAATCGTCTGTTCAGGGCTTACTCCTGGCTTTGTGCTCAGAGATTACTTCTGTTGGACTCAGGACAAAACAACCACCCCACCCACTTTTCCTTTGCTCCAGCCCCTCCTTTTTCTCTTTTGCCACAATATTCATGAACAATGTCTTCAATAAGTGTGATATATATTCACTGTGTATGCTCTCACTTCCAAACACCTCCCCTCCATACAAAAAATAATTTAAATATCATACAATTATGAGGAAATAATCTTGACTCCGAGTTTGTCTTATATATTAAAGCCAATGTATTCAATATCCTATATATTACTCACTACTAATAAAAACCAAGTGATGAATCTTACAGCTCACCAAGTTTTCTATAATTAAGATCAAATAACCAAAACCAATTTGCCAATGGTAAACTCACCTCTCGCAAGAAAATCCTTTCCAATTAGTGGTCTTTTCTCCTCTTAAACCATCCCTAGAAACTTGATTGCTTTCCTTTTCACTCCCTAAATTGTTGTGTCTGTTGTAAAAATTTTAAATTTTGCCAGTCTATAGCATAATTCGAGTTGGGAAACACAGCCTTAGATGCTGTTTTTCAACTCTGAATTTCCTTAACTGTCTTTTTGATGGAAACTGGATGGCTGCCAATTGAAGACGGCTTTTACTAACGAGACTAAAGTACAGGCACTTAGTGTACTTGATTGTAAAGAGTTCTACCTTTCAAGATTTCAATGGTTCAGAGTCGGAAGAGACCCAGTTTTTCTATGGACGAGTGTCAATATTCAGTCGCACCACAAGTGGCTAGAGAGCTTGGCCCCAATTTCAACAGTGATAAAATTATGAAGCGGTAGGCAAACCAACCAATTCTGACTGAAGCAAAATCCCAGTGGGGGAAAGACAATTGAGTGTGTTGTTAACTAGCCCTATGTCTTGAGGCATAGTGGAACAGTTGGAACAAGAAGATAAGTACGTTTCTCTTCATATTATTTGGCATTTTAGTGCCATAAATTATAACAAATATTTTCAGTGACTACTATTTTTTTTCTATTTTATTCCTCTATTTTGTGATTAGTATTTGGTTTAAAATTGAGGTACTATTTGTTTTTCGGTTGAGGGGCCGCATCTAACAGTGCAAAGGGCTCCATCCTGGCTCAGTGTTCAGGGATAATCTTGATAGATTTCAGGGGATATTGATGTTGCTGGGGATTTAACCTGGATGAAACCCTGCATCCTGCATAACAAATTGGAACTATTTTTCTTTCCCCTGGTAGTAAATACTTGAAATATGTTTTTAAATAGAAAACTTTGACTCCAGGAAAAAGTGTGTGTGTGTGTGTGTGTGTGTGTGTGTGTGTGTGTGTGT
>PVKC010043432.1:0-11772 GCA_004027635.1 Crocidura indochinensis | reverse complement strand
TCTGGAGTCTTCAGAGCACAATCAGTGACAGACCTTTCCCTTGCTTAGTTTGTAAGAATTAATAGATATAGAAGCAGGAACAAGCACCATTGTGTTTCTTCTCCCAAAGTAGGGGTCTGTCCTTGACTCCTGATGAGAGGAATTCCAAGCCCGCAGGTAAGTATACTGACAAGCAAATCAGGCAGTACAATAGTTCGTCCACCATTAATTCCCTTTCTGAAACCATCACCTATGAGTATTCTAGGGGACAATGGGGCCCATATGTCTTTCATGCTAGTTCCTTGTTTCATGCACCCCACCCAACTCCAAGGCAGCCTCGCTACATAGCCAGAGGAGCAGACCAAGCTGTGTCCCTGTTCTGTCCTCCAGGTGGCAGGAGCACCATCTGAAGCATTCTATGCCTTTGCCAAGTTAAAGCTATTGGGGCCTGTGCACAGGAACACTTTGTACTTTCTTAGGTTCTCATGAAAGCAAATCCCAGAGACGGTCAACAGTGCTGTTAGACTGCAGATAAATCATAGGTGAGATTGAAGGACATCTAAGAGGCCTCAGACTTCCTTCCTTCCAGTCAAGAGCCCCTTACTAGGTACCCTATGATCTTTTACTCCTTAGGTTCTTTCAAGCCCTGTTTACTCAGTGTCAGAAATACTTGAATAGCCCAACTTAAGTGGCCAGGATAGAAAGTTGCTCTGGTTACTCTGCAAAGAGGAACAAAGAGTTGCGCTGAACCTTATGCCCTAACTCTATGGGCTTCTCTTTTCTGTTTAAGTCCAGCTAAAGAAAAGAACTCAACATCAGCTGCTGCCTTGGAACTAGTGCCACTGTAAGCATTGCCTACCTAAAATTCTTCCTGGTTGTCTTCCTGTTCATTGCCCACCTCCATCTCATCGTCTGCCCCTTCTATAGTGTCCCTCCTCTTCTGGAAGAGACTTATACACTCCAATGTGCAAGCCAGAAACCTAGTAATCTCTCCTGCTTCCTCAGCCCCTGTCAAAGTTGATACCAATTATTTTGTCCTGTAATTGTCTCCTGAATCCATTTCTCATCAGTGTCACCCTCATCACTCCCCTGAACAAGTCAATCTATGTTTATTTTTGTTCTTCCTTCAATTCATTACAGCTCAAATGATGATTTATTTTTCAGAATACATATGTTATCATTTCTCTTCTCTCATTAAAAGCTTTTAATTATCACCTCCTGAAATATAAATAAAGAACTTTGCTATGACCATGGACTGCTTGACCCTAATCTCACCCTTCTTTTTGTGTGTTTGTGTGTGAGTGTGCTTGGGCCACACCCTGTGAGACTCAGGGGTTACTCCTGGCTAAGCACGCAGAAATCGCTCTTGGCTTGGAAGGTCATATGGGACGCCAGGGGATGGAACCGAGGTCTGTCCTAGGTCAGCAGCGTGCAAGGCAAACACCCAAGCACTGTGCTCACTTTGGCTCTAATCTCATCCTTCTTAAGTTTCCAATCTCTTGTCCAGCTGGACCTAGGTCCCTTTTCTGTATTTCTGCCTCTATAAACAATATCTGCTGCCACCAGGTACTGATTCATACTCTGAGGGCAACATTTTGCCCTCTTCTTGGTATAAGTTTAAATCTATATAGCTTCATTTTACACACCTCCTTTTATGTAGGGAAAATAGGACTGTGGAGCTACATTCTATGGTGCTCGAGGCTTACTCCTGAAGGGAGGAACCACATATGGTGCCAGGAATTGAACTAGGGCCAGCAGAAGTGGCCCCATGCAAGACAAGTGCTTCACGCACTGTACTGTCTCCACCACCAACCTTCCTACATCTATTTAACTTCTGATCTTTGCTAAAAGCCACTTTCTCTCTTTTTTTTTAATTGAACAACCAGAATGTATAAAGTTATTCAGAGTTGAGCTTTAGACATACTATTTTCCAGCACCAATCCCATCACGAGTGTCTTCTTCCCTTCACCAGAGATCCCAGGTTCCCTTCCACACACATTCCCATCCCCAGCCTTGACCTTTTCAAGCACCTTTTTAAGTGTGGTTATTGGAGTTTGACTCTTGTTTTCAGTGTTGTTCAGTCCTTACACCACTGATGTAGGGGATCCACTTGACCCCTGCTTCCCATTGCTTCCAATATATTTATAAGCCACTTCTTCAGAAGAATATTTCATGACTTTCTGGGTAAATTATTATGGTGCTTCTCCCTTCAGTGCACTTACATTGTACAATTTGATAGATTTTTATGGCTCTTTTATGAATGTCTCTTATGAATCCCCAGCCAAATGGTATCCCTCCAATGAGCAAGGTCCACCAATAGTTGGCTCACAGTGACGTTCACTCACAGAGTACAGCATGAATACTAGCAAGTTGAGGATAGAGAGATAGCATGCTCTTTCCTTGCATGTTACTGACCCTGGTTCTATCCCTAGCAACACAGGACCTCTGAGTACCTCTCAGGAGTGACCCCTAAATACAACAGGAAGTGGCCTCCAAGTAAAGTAGCTCCTAATCATCATGTGGCATGATCCCTTTTATCTCTCAGAGGGATTAGCAATTGTCTGTGTTGAATGAAAGAACTCAAACACCCACTGAACAGGGCATCACCGGGTACCGTCAACTCTACTGTGGGCTGCGCTCCAATAGCCAAGGCTGGTACCTTGGTTTCTGCTGTTTCTGCATCCCTAGAAGTCCTTGCCAGTCACCTGGAAAGTCATCTGGTGGCTGATGACACAAGGTAGCTCTGCTGTCCAAAGATCCATCCCTGAAGCCATCCTCCATCCTCAGTTCATTTAGTCATCACCATTATATTAACCATTGTAGAATGTTTCCTACCAGCACTCCCAGCACCACCTCCCTTTGGGTATATGACTGAGCTAACCAGTGACAAATGTTCTGCTGATTCTGTTGCAGGCAGAGCATAGGACTGAGTCCTAAGATATGAACCTGAATATTTTCCCCTTCTTATATTCTCTCACTTCTTCCCTCCTTTTCTTCCTCTTCTTTGGCAACCTTTCACTTCTATTTTAATACAGTAATATATTTATTATTCATCATAACTAATTAATATTAATATTAATCATATTTATTAATGTACTTTTATATATACATATATATTGTACTAGGCATCAAGTGCAAGTCTCATGTAGACCAAGCAGTGCTTTACCATTGAGTCACATCCAATCTTCTTCTTTGCCCTTTTAATTCCTCAACCAATCCTACTGCTCAGACATATTTGTCCTGTCCAGGAGAAAGATAACCATAATACTCAGCTAAGGAGTGGCTGGGAACAATAAAGTAGCCATGGCAGAGTCTACTTTCACCCCAAACCCTCAAGCCCAGGACAACTTTAATGATCACTTTTGCATAAGTGCATTTATCAAAGCTTTTCCAAATAAGTAGGTGTAATAAGTAAGTATTGTGTGTTTTTGTAGGTGGATAGGAAACTTGGATAAGATCAGACTTTTTTTTGCATATGTCAACACTCCAATTTTCTCTCTCTTGGTGTCTTCACTAACTCCTGGAGCAGTGCGCTCACTGTTTTGTGTTATAGTGAGAATGTATCCGACCATAGGAAGCAAAACCAGCCCAAGCAGCACTTGATATCTGAGGTTGAACTCCTGTAGGCAGTACCACAATGGCACTTTCTTCAAGCAGGGACATCCAGACATATCTGTCTCTAGATGTCAGAAGACCATGACAGCTAATTCTTAAAGGGATTTCTAGGATTCTGGATCTACACACAGTTGGACAATGGAGAATGTATCCATTTCTCTTCTTGCCTTGCTTGGTGGTTGGAAGTGCATTGCCATTTTCTAATCCCCCTACAAGTGATCTCTCATAAGCATTTCCTCTCTTAAATTTTAAAGCCCATTTTAGCATCTTCTTCTTAGTGGACACAGACTAAGGCATCTTCTTTGTCATCTCCTCTGGAAGGATTGCAAGTTCAGTAAGAGCTAGGACACCCAGCCTTGCTTTTTGGGACATGGAGGCTTTGAGTTACAAAAAAAGCCAAGGTACATTAACAATTTTACATAGAATGCACATATACATGAATCACATACAATATGCATTTCTTAGAAAAATAAGCAATGATGTGTTTCTGAAAATTCTATTAAGAAATAAAAGGAATATAAACAGTTGTGCATATTGGGATTCAGATATAGCCTTTTGTCCTGTTACATTTCTTTCTGACACTGAGAAGCATTTCATTTAAAGGGAGTAGCATACCCAAAGATGACCAGGGAGCAATTCCTGTTTCTGTGCTTAAGAGAGAATCCCAGGGGTGCACAAGGGACCATGAGGCTTGATCCAGGGTTAACCACATGCAGGGAAAGCTCCTTAACCCTGTACTTTCTCTTCAGCCCTGTGACAAGTCTTTCAGTGACCACTGCCAGGGCTAAGTATTGCCTCTAATGGCAGAAGTAAATTTTGAGGTCAAAAATGTAGAATGAAAAAAATGCAGAATAAAAGCCATATATTCCCATAGCGAGAGAATGAACAAAGGATCTGTTTTGAAGTGGGGCTACCCAGACTGTGCTGTGGAACAGGAAGAGGAAGTTTGTGGCTTCACTAATGTTTCTGGATCAGATTATTGAAAGGATGTTGACACATGCATGTAAGTCACATACACATATATGACATATGTTGTCATTTAATATTCAAAAATATATTTGTAAATGAAAGCCTTTTACTCTAGGAAATGATGGCTCTATAATTTTGACCAGAAATGCTTAATATTAAATACAACTCCAACAATTATTGATATATTTGCTTTGCCATAACTTTCAGTTAGGTTCATAGCAAACATTTCATTTTCAGTTTTCAGAGAAACTTATTAATGGTATGGTAGAATTCTACAGGCTAATGACTTAATTTTATCCCCACTAATGCTTTTTAAACAGGTTTAATTATTTTAAATTGAGCTAGTTGCCTGATCATACATTATAGATTCTAAGGCATAAGTCACAAGACTAGTTGTGGAGTAAATCAAGGCAGGTAGACTTTGAGAATTTGCCCTGCACTTTGATAGTCACAGCAAGTTACATGATCATCATCAGCTCCACATCATGTGTTAACACCACTATAAGCATTTGCATAAGATAAAGCAATTTTAAATTATTTTTATTTTTAATTTTTTAAAAATTCAATTTAGAACTGTGCTTTATAAAGTGATTGATAGTGAAGTTTTAGGCATGCAATATTTCAATAACAATCACACCACCAGTATCACTTCCTGCCACCATTCTTCCCATGCTCCCTTATATTCCCTTTCACCCCTCACCCCTCCCTATCCTTTGACAAGACATTTCAAAGTTCCATGGTTGTAGTTCAATTCTCATGCTTTCAGTGTTTTAGAGTCCCTGATTTGGATTTATAAACTATGCCACTCTCCCATCACATCTACATGCCCAAGGCTGAGTCCTGTGGCCCTCTTGCTTCCTTTTCTAATTTTTCTTTCCCTAGGAATTTCTTTTATTCTCTGTCCTCTTCCTTATACTCTAGAATCAAGGGGAATCTATGCATCCCCTTTACTACATTATATTTTCTCAACCATTTAGTCTATGTACCACAGAGAAGTGAGATCTATAATATTTTTTTAAATTTTCCTTGAAAGTAATGGCACATTATTTGCAAAGAAAGTAATGTCAAGAGAACATTCAAACTCAAGTTTAAGCTCCAGAGATCTTCCTGTTCCTTATAAGAGCAATAAGTACTTAACAATAGAGTTAACTGCTTGAAAAAGCAAACAACAGACTGCATGACTAAAGAGATAGTTGAGCAATCCAATACCAGAAATGACACTCTAGAGTTGAACCTGAACTCTCCTTTCAGCTGTTAAATGACCTTCACCAACTGCTCTTTTTCCTTAGGAGAGAAAAATCTTCTAGGGTTGGCCATACTGCAAAAGCACTGTCTTCCTTTAGAAGCAAAGGGAGGGCCGATAAAACAAAATGAAACACTATATCAATATTGCATACAATGCAGCTGTTTAAATCAAGTTGACAACATTTTAGCATTCTTACTGGGTAGGAAACATTATCTGGGCTCAGCTGCGGTTTCCTCCCTTTACCGCCACATACATTCCAAGTGGCAAAATGAACTCACTTACCTCAAAATCCCTACTTTGAAAATTATTCACTCTTTTCCGCCTGTTTTCTCCCTGAGAAATATTTTTGAAACAGTGTTTGCAACCCCCCTATTTATAGCTTTCCAGTTTTGGCAGGTATGAGAAAATTTATAAGTGGTTTGTTTTCTTTGCTATATCCAGTGTTGATTTAAGTCCCTTTAGCCACTGAAACAATTGGAAGCACTTTCAAGGAAGGTTGAAATCTGCTGATAACTGATAACATTGTGCAACTTAGATGGTCTGAATCAAGGTTTCTTGGGGGGGGGAGTCAAATTTAAAAATTGCTGCATTCCCTTAACTTAACTAATTAACTCTCCTTCTTTTTAAGGAACTGTTCCAGTGGAAGTTTCTCCTTGACATAGGCAATAAAAGTTTCTCTTGGTGATCTCCTTGGATTTTGCATCTCTGGAGGCTGGGGGTGTACCCTTAATTTGGTATCTATAGGAAAGCATATAGCAAGCATTCCATAGTCCAGCTCTGGCCTGACAGGACTTTCCTTAGAAACTTATGTCTAACATTTGGGCTTTTAACCAAGTTTCACATTCTGACCCCAAGCTAATGCTAGTGGTTCTTTTGTTTAAGAGAGATGCCTGGAATTTCTGGGTTTTGTTTCATAAATAACTGAATTAAATATATTTGAAAGGCAATAGGCTTATAGACATTTCCCCCTCCCATCTGGCATAGTTTTATGGGTGGTATGGTTGGCTTTATTTTTCCTTTCCTTTCTGGATTTTTCCACCCATAGCCGCCCTATAATTTGTGGGCCTTGAGAACAGGCATAGTTTTACCCTGAAATGTAGAGGGTGATCTTCTTTGGGGTCATCCTGCTCTTTCTGGTCGCCTGGGTCTTCTCTGTGGTGCCATGGAGGGAACCTCAAAGGATAAAGAGACCTTCTATAGAGAGGTGGATTCCCCACTTCAAAACAGCTCCCCAAACTCTAAAGTGTATGTAAGATTAAGTGTTCCAGCCTCAGCAGAGACATGGCTGGAACTTGGGGACTGTCCTCCTATTCAGCTCCGGAGCAGTCAGGTAGGGCAGACCCATCAGCTGCTATAGATAGAAGAATATGGGAACTGGGGAGGCAGCTCACATTGAACAGGACTCAAGCTCAATCCCCAGCGCCTCTGAGTACCAACATGATCATTCTTGTGGTACCTAGCAAAGCTGAACCCCAGTGAGCAGAGCATTACCTCAGATTGAACCAACTTCTAGGTGGGCTGAGTATTGGGCTGACCCTCTAAAGCAACCATATGGAGTGCCATCACCAACACCCTCTGAAACAAAGAATATAAGCCTTTCTAAAGCTCTATCCTATCTTCTACCAGGACTAGAAAAATGCCCCCAGTAGACCAGGCACATTCTCCAGGCTTACATAGTAAAGAAATTCCTTCAAGTAACTAGGTCAGACTGGGTCAATTCTACAAAAATTTAAGGAGCTTCATACTCACTTCCCTCCTCCTACCCTGGTCTTACCCTCAACTTGTCTTCTAACTTGCAGGAAGTTATACCTTTTTCTCTGGGCCATGTTATGATTGTATTCCTCTCCTGTTTTTGTCTTTATTGGGGCGGGGGGCACCCAGACGTGCTCAAGGCTTACTCCTGGTTCTGTGCTCTCAGAGCACTCCTGGTAGAGTTCAAATTCATCCAGGATAAATCACAAGTTTACAATGGAGGCCTTAACACGATAAGTTCTTAAGGCTTTAATTCCTGCACTATCTCTCCAGTCCACCACACAGCACACACACTTTTATTGTTTGTTTGTTTGTTTGGAGCTCAGGGTTTTCTCCTAGTTCTGTGCTCAGGAATTACTCCTGGTAGTAATCAAGTGAGCATATTAAATGAAAAGGATCAAAATTGCCTTGCCCTTGTAGTGTAGCCCTCTGGCCCTTCTTTTGTTTTAGAAAATATGAAAAGTATTTTTATAAAATTTTAAAATATGTTTAACTATAAAACTCAGATATTGTGCTGGAATGATAGCACAGTGGATAAATAGATAAGGAATAGCACAGGGGATAAGGCCTTTGCTATGCATGCTGCCAATCCGTGGCACCTCTTATGGTTCCCCCAAGCAACACCAGGAATAATTATTGAGTGCAGAGCAAGAAGTAATCCCTGAGCACCCCAGGTGTATCCTCCACACCAAAAAATAAAAGAATTAAGAAACTCAGATGTGCAAAAGTAATACGTTTGCTGAACCCATTTCCTTTTTCATATTCAATAAGTATAAATTCTGCTAGTGTTGCCCTGTCTTTCCCACTTTGTTCTACTAAAGCATTTTGCAGCAAATCCAAGACCTCAGCACAACTCCTCTCCTATTTCTGTACACTTCTCTGAGCACTGGAGATTTGAGGGCGCTGTTTATGCACACCCAGTGGTTCACAGAATTTCCTTCTTGTTCTGCACTTAAGGATCACTTCTGACAGTGCTTGGGGAATCATATGGTATACAGGGTATTGAACCCAAGTTGGCCACTTGCAATGCAAGTGTGCTACTCACTGTACTATCTCTTCAACTAGGAAATATTTTTATATATAGTCAGTCCATTTTTCCAGACATAACCTTCCGTAGTATCATCCTCCATCACTTGGATCTGAAGGTTTCCATTTGTCCTGAAGCACTGTTACAATACACAATAGACAATCTACTGAGTAGTGATGCTATCAAAGGTATCTTATTGCTTTTGCTTGTAACACATCTTCCATCTGTCTTCTCTTTTTTTTCTGTTATGAAAATATACTTTGGAGAAACAAGCTAGTATTCCTGATGCTCATTTATTGTTCCACAATTACACATATAACTTGAGGATTGACAAATTGAAAGCTTCTCCCTCCCATCAAAACACTTATGCCAAACAATGGAGAGCATTATGTATTCAGAACAAAAATATAATTCATGTGCAGCTCATGTAGTGGGTGATGATATTACATTCAAAAAACAGGAGGGATTTTTCTTAGACATTGAAATAGCTTAGTAGGAAGAATCACAAAAATAAGGGACCGAAGTGATAGCATAGCAGTAGGGCATTTGCCTTGCACACACTAAACTTGGATGGACCTGTGTTCGATCCCTGGCATCCCAAATAGTCCCTGAGCCTGCCAGGAGCAATTTCTGAGTGCAGAGCCAGGAGTAGCCTCTGAGTGCCAACGGATATGGCCCCAAAAGCTAATAAATAAATAAATAAGCAAACAAATAAAATTATTTTTAAAAAATAAGCCACTAGCTTATTATGAGAGTAGTCACTACTCATCCAAAGTGAAAGAATAGGACAAGCTCATTTTTGAGATACCATGTTGTAACAGAAAAGGAGGAAGAAAGGAAAGCTTCTGGAATGCAATAGAAGAAATCATCCATTAGTTGCTTTCCCCTCACCTTTTTTTTTTAAGTTTTCCTAGTCCCCATCCTATTGTGAATATATATATGTGTGTGCATTATTTTCTAAATCTAGTAGTATATTAAGTTTAATGAAGTAATTAATATATAGTAAAATGAAAAATTGAAAGTGAAAACATGATGCATTTTGAATCATGAATACTTCCCTGAGACCACCACAATTAATGTAATTATCCTACAATTAAACCTGAAACATCCAATCAACCTTTGATCTGCTTTCTGTCACTATTGATTTATTTATATTTTCTGAAAATTTTTATAACTGGAATCATACAATCTTTGCTCTTGTCTGGATTCTTTCACTTAGCACAGTTATTTTGAGATGTGTTGATGCATGAGTACCAGTAAGGTACTTTTTATGATTGCTGAGTTATAATCCACTGTGTTCTGTTCCTGACTTAGGAGTCCTCTTATCAGGTCCTACTGTTCTTAGTACTTATGATGACACACCTATCTTTCACCTAGACAAGGTCAAAAGACACTTCTTCCATAGAACTTACTCCTTAGTGAATAAATTCTTCTGTTCGCATTGCAAACTTGAATTTTCCTAATTCTAGATCTGATACTAAGGGTCTGAAGTTCTCCTCTTTTTCTGTAATTATTCTTTTCATTACAATGTTTTTAATTCTGGAATTTTATGAGTATTTGTTTGTAGCAGTGGGCATGGAGGCATATGGATAGGTAGTATCTGGTAAAAAATATCTATTTGATAAATCATTATGACACTAATATTAACTCCCAGGTAAAGTAGCAGGTGTGTGTGTGGGGGTAAGGTGGGCACTTGGCAGTGGATATTAAAATAAGTGATAAAACTAAGGTGTAATTGCTTTGTTTAATTTTGTTTGGGGGCAATACACATAGCTTACTCATGACTCTATATCAAGGATTACTCCTGGCTGTGCTCAGGGGATCATACAAAGTGCCAGGGGTTGAACCTGGGTTAGCAATATGCAAGATAAGCACTTTACCTGTACTAACTAACCTGTTATAACTCTCTGTCCCCATAAATGTGATCTGAAAGTCTAAGTATCAGCTCCTAGATCCATTCTGAGCATGCCAGACTAAACTAGAAGACTGATCCTCCCAGGAGAGGATTCAGCATGAACAAAATTCTTGAAAATACTTTGAATGATAAGGAACACTAGGCCTCTGTCCTCTTCTCCTGGCAAAACCTTTAGCAAATGACTCTTGCCTACAAGGACAAAATCATTTTGGAGAACCCTTAAGAGAAGACAGATCTATGAATTCAACATTTGCTCAAGCTACAAGCACACATCATTCTGGGGTCACCTACATCCCAACTGGGGGGTGCATAGTTCTTTTTCTTTTACTTTATGGATTTCTATCTCCTCTTTGATATTTCATAAGTAAAACAATTTCACTTACTATCTGCTTTTTATGGAAGTACTTTCCAATGACATAAAAATAATAGCTTGAACCTAGGTAGAGATTGGCACCTACTTCTTGGATGTCTTGAGCTCTCTGCTCCACTAACAACAAAGACAAATCCCAAATATACTACATTCCCCTATCCTACAAGTACTAAATATACTCCACTCTACTCCCCTATCCTACAGATGTTTTCTGGGGCTATTTGAAGGGTTCTATTTCCTTAGTTATTATAATATAGCTGACCACATTTTCTAATGATTACAATGGAAGTGATCTTCTTTAAGTCTTTTGAAGAGGATGTTGTAATGGCCCATGACTCATTATTTTTAGTATATATTAGGTATTCTTTGAGGATGACTCAGAATGCTGATATGACCATCACGGGGCATCCATGGAGGACAGCTTTAGAAAGGAACATGACCATAAGCTCATTGAGAAAAGGAAGTGAGAAGCACTAGTTTCATCTCGCACCTAATAAATACTAAAAAAAATACCATCTCTATTCTCATTGCATGCTTTCCCATCCTCTGTACCACTGTGATTTTGAATTTGTTGGTGTTTTTGTTTGGTCTTGTTTTTGGTCCTATCGGCAGCACTCAGGGGTTACTCCTGGCAGGAGACCCTATGGAATTTCTAGGATTAAACCTGGGTCAGCAAATGTTGTGCCTGTTGTGCTATCATTAGGTTCCCCTGCAGATCTTTTTTATTTTTTTTTTGGGGGGGGGCCACACCCGGCAGTGCTCAGGGGTTTATCCTGCTATCTGCTCAGAAATAGCTCCTGGCAGGCACGGTAGACTATATGGGATGCTGGGATTCGAAGCAACCACCTTAGGCCCTAGATGGGCTGCTTGCAAGGCAAACACCGCTGTGCTATCTCTCC
>PVKC010043431.1:0-11783 GCA_004027635.1 Crocidura indochinensis | reverse complement strand
TGAGAGAAAAATAAAATAGTAATAGGATAAATAAATTGAAAAAGATTATTTTGAGCTTCTTGTCTCACTCTCTTTTGTGGTTTTTGGGTCCCACCTGGTAGTGTTTAGGGGGATACTCCTGGCTCCATGCTCAGATATTGCTCCTGGCATGCCAGGGGACCAAGTGGAACACTGGTATTCCAACCGATAACCTTATGCGTGTTCTTTTTTATGACTGAAATCCAACTACAATCATGTTTGTCATTCTGTTGTTTAAATATAGTACTTAAAAAATCTCTGTGGACAAAAGAAGCATACAGATATTGAACTGATTCAGTAGGCAAAGACAAGGAAAAGAAGTTGTTCAAGATAAACAAATTTGGGTGGGAACTGAGTTAACATCTGGCCTTTTCTAATTGGAGATCATTGCTTGTGTTTATTGTGCTTCTAACACCTCTTCAAAACCTGACATCAGTAAAGATCATGAGTCAGCATAACAGAGCAAAGAGTTGTTTACTACAAGGTATCTCTAGGGTTGAGAAGTATTACTTCATACTATTAATAGTTGTTTACTGCATTGTATCTCTAGGGCTGAGAAGTATTACTTCACACTGTTACTAGGCATTTATGCATTTTATATTGGAAATACTGTTCATTACCCATAACAAAAGCAAATTTATTTTTACATTTACACTCTCATTACATAATTTCATGTCTATTCACATAAAATCTTATTTTTCTAGTATAATAATATTAGTCTAGTTGCCTGTTGTTGAAAATGTTACTGTATTTGTTTACTAGAAACTTGGCTTTTCAGAAATAAATCTTAAGCATATATCCTGTTTATGTGTCTTTACATAATTGCACATATATTTATGCATTATAAATTTTAAATGTATTAGTTTTATTCTAAAAGTTTGAGTATATTTACACAGATTTGATAACAGTTAATCTATGTCTGTGCCAATATACACAGCCTCAATGACGGTGTGTATGAATGTTAGATTGGACTTTCCAGAATTCAGAAACCCAATATCAAAGTTTAAGAAGGTGCTCAAAACAGAGAAGCCGGGGCCGGGCGGTGGCGCTGGAGATAAGTTGCCTGTGCTAACCTAGGACGGACTGTGGTTCGATCCCCTGGTTTCCCATATGGTCCTCCGTGCCTGCCAGGAGCGACTTCTGAGCGAATAGCCAGGAGTAACCCCTGAGCGTCACCGGGTGTGGCCCAAAAACAAAAAACAAAAAAAAACAAAAAAACAAAAAAAACAGAGAAGCCATCAAAAATCTAGGACAACAATTAATTAAATATTTTACAAAAAGATTGAGTGCCTTGGCCAGAAAGTTTGGTTAGTTTCCATGACAAAAGAAAAACATGCATTCAATTAAACCAAGCTGTATTATTTTTCTTGGAATACTGAAAACTAGCATATTTTAAAGTAGCCTTCTTTCTCTCTCTGGTAGAAAATTGATATCTCACCTAGGAATCAGTCATAGATTTCTCTTGATGGTGGATTCACCCATCAGATTCTTTGGTATTCTTTGTAACTGCTTTTTTACAATTTAATTTCACACATCCTAAAGAGATTTTTGATTTTTCAGGTGTCTTTAATAAAAAGTAATTTGCTTAACTGTGGCTTTTGGAAACAAGAGAGGTGGAACACCCCTGATGCATAAAACCAAAACTATGAACATGTTGATGAGCAAAATAACAGGATTTCCAAGAACTGACAAAGCATAACTTTGGAGAGTGTCATGTGAGTGATGTCTGAAAGGTATTTAATGCTTAATTGAATTCTATGCAGCACTAAATGCAATGATATTGGTGAAGAAATAACTAAATTTGTATTAGCTAAAGCCCCACTAAATACTGTCTCTTGGAAAATTCTTATATGGTTCTAGTACCTAATCAAGAACTTAGTGACAGAAATGGCAAGGCCTTGCAATTTTATTTTTAAATAGTACCTGAACTTGAAACGTGTTTGCATTTCTACTTTATTCCGAGAACATCTGTCATTAATCAATAGACACTGCTCAATTCAGCCATGGAGCTTGGCCCAAGCAGGCCATGAAAATCTAGAATTCTATGCATTTAGCATATGGGGTGCCTCTGAAGGGACACAACCATGTGCCTAATGCTTAGTCAGGAGTTCTGTTACAAAGTTCTCTGGGCCTTATGTTAAGTAATCTACAACATGGCAACTTATTTTGAGGTGAAGTGGGCTGAAACAGTGGGAATAAGGTGAAGGAAGCATGTTTATCTTGGAACAATGTGTGCAAAAAACCCTATCGTTTTTATTATTTTAAATCACATTGCTTAAAATTTTAAAAAGCTGTCTTCATAAGAAAGTCTGTTTGGGGCTGAAGATATAGCACAGCAGTAGGGTATTTGCCTTGCATGCCACCATTCCCGGACGAATCCGGTTAGATCCTTGCATTCCATATGGTCCCCCGAACCTGCCAAGAGCTATTTCTGAGTGCAGAGCCAGGAGCAAAATCATGAGTACCTCTGGGTGTAAGCTAAAGGCCCAAAATATTAGTCTGTATCAACAGATCTGTCTTTATACTTTGTGTGTGTGTGTGTGTGTATGTGTGTGTGTGTGTGTGGTGTAGTGTATACTATGAAAGTGTGTGTACTATGAGAGTTGGGATGCAAACTCCAAATGTCAACTGCTTTCCCAACATAGTGAGGGTTACAAAGGTTTTTCCTGAGAGCACTTTTGTTGAGAGACACTCTGCATCAGAAAAAGTATCATGGTACAGAGTGTCAGGGCATCATATTCTTCTCTTCTTCCCATCCCTAGTGCAAATACTCTCACATACACACACTCAAACCTTTAAGGTATCAGTTAGTGCATGAAAATGAAATGGGATAAGATAAAAAAGTGATAAGAAGGATAAGAAAACTGTATATATTATCAATATATACTATATATACACATGTTTAAATGTATATGTCATAACATTTACCTTATTTTTATATACACATCATATATTTGTCTTCTCTATTTTGCTGTGTATTCCATTTAAAAATGTTTTTATTTTTACTTTAAAAGCCATCCTATCAGCATGTAATTAAATATAGTAAGTTTTTAAGAATATAAGTGCAGCTGTTTATTACACTTAATAAGTTTTCATGTAGAGTACACATGTGTTGCCTGGACACATGGAGTCCAAGCACATGCCCTCTGGATCTCCCCTCTTGAAATGTTTACTCACCTACTTTAATGCTGGGTCATGAACTTGGGTTCTCTCCACCTATAGGAAGCCTAAGTTCTCTCTTGAACATGTTATTCTCTCTCTTTCTTATCCTTAAACAGAATTCCCACTATCCTCCACTAGACACTATCATTTTTGAGAAAGCATAATTTTCTTTTACTTTGCTGAACTGAAAAGCTTGTTTCTTGGAGTATTTGACACTCCAATGGGCAAACTAACATAAATCTCCTTAGTCTGTTGTATCTATGCTCAGGATCACAGGCATTCTGAAATGGCCATCCCATGAAGTGACCTCTGTTCTCAGGTTATCTCTCTCTTTTTTGTGTGTTGCTGCTGCTTTGTGTTTTGAGGCTATCCCCAGCAGCACCCAAATATTATTCCTGGCTCTGCACTTAGAAATCACTCCTAACTGACTCAGGATACCATATAGATGCCAAGAATCAAACCCAGATTGGCTGTATGCAAAGCAAATGCCCTACCCACTGTGCTATCTCTCTGGTCCCTGTTCTCAGGTTTCATCTAAAGGCATGTTCTTTGAGCCTAGCATGTGCATGGTACCACTAAAGCTTCCCTTTATCTGGATCCTTTCTGCAGTCTGAAGGCCCTTGACAAACTTCTGCAGAAGCCTGTCTTCCTAGCTCCTTTGATTCTAATAGAAATCTCTATTCAGCTTCTCTGATATTGATAACACATTATCACTAAAAACTAAGGAAGCATGATTCATCTCTCCAAACATTCCAAAAGTAAACTTGAATCTTCAGGTAAAGGCCTAGATTCATCACTGGACAGTAGTAGTGACTCTATTTTTAGTAATACCCAGATCATAGCAGCAACTAGGCCAAAAAGAGATAGATGATTCCTAATTTCAGCTTTACTATTTCCCTTCCCTGTGAAATCTAATATCAAATATATAATTTCTAAAATACAGAAATTACTTCTATTGTTAGATTCCTCTTCTGTAAAATTAGGAAACTGGTTGATAGTACATAACTGCATTTAATACAGTGCATTCCAGTACAATAAGGTTCTCAAAGCTGAGTGTACTTGTCTGAGGAACCGATCTAGGAGCCTTTTATTATTCATTTTGTTTTGTTTTCGTAGTTAGCCTGAAATTCTGCATTCTAACAAGATACTACTGTATGGTGCTGATGGTGTTGGTCAAAAATGAGTTTTGAAAGTCAATAGTAGACAAATACACACTCTACAAAATTAGACAGTGTTTTTTAATATATTCTGACTTTTCACATAGTATCAAGTTCTATTTTGCCTAGTTCTCATAGATTTTAAATAACATCTATAATATGGAATGAAATGTGTCCTGCAGCACAAGATATACATATATATGTATACATATACATATAACCTGCATGAGACAAAACATATACACATACCATATGATACATCAATGAACTCACACAGCAAATGACATATAATGTTATCAGAAGTACAGTACAATACACAAATACTGTACACTAGACACAACATCACATCACATAGCACAAAACAAATGTGCCAACAGCTGTTAACCATAATCATATAACAAGAACATATTCATATAATACACAAAAACACAAAAATGTGCACACCAAATATATGCAACAAGTAATACACGAACATATAACATGTAAATATAAGTCAAATAGTATAATAAATAATGTGCACACATACCATAGGCAAATACATGTTTCATACCACTAAAAATAGCAACCACTTTTTATTTAACTATGCAAAACTTATACCAACACGTACTCTTTTTCACAAATAAATATGTACATTACACACCAATCACATATAGCATATGCATGCCATGCACATTCCAACAAAAATATACCACATGCACACACAAAACAACTTCAACAACAAAAGATATATAGCAAGCACCCAATTTCAGATCATAGCAGAATCTCTTGCACAGTGTTTTAAAAAATAGACTTCTTAAAGTTTACTGTATACTAACATCCATTAATGTACTAAAATAGTTCAAAAGAAAACCAACATTATTTGATATGTTCATATTAATTCTTCCCAGATAATAACCACATATTATTATGTTTCGACTCATCACATTTCTTTTGCAAATTGGAACTCTGTAACATAGACAAAGCCACCCTGAACTAATTTTCTCCTAAAAAAGGAAAATGTCTAGCTTCCCTTTGCTGTCTAACTATAGGACATCCAGATCTGATATGGGAATTCGGGAAGGGGAAGAAATATAAGAACTGCACGTTTCTTAGAAAATCTGTTTTGTGGAAACATTCTCTTTTTCCTCCCTTTCAGTTTCTTTTTTTAATGCATAAAAACAAGTTTGTTTCTGATTTGCGTTTTGTTTATAAAGCTAAAGATTACCACTAGATAATAAACTTAAATGTAGAAATTGCCAAATTTTGAAGCAAACGAAAGACAAATCTTATGGTATTTACCCACTGAAAGAGTAGATAAAACAATAGTAAAATATGATAAGCATAAAATATAAATTTAGAAATCGAGAACATTCAGGATTTATCAGCTATAAGAATATATTTTGAATATATTTTGGGGGACATCTCCTGAGCATGCCAAGCAATTCACAGGTTGCCCAGACTACTGATAGATGTACTTCGCCAAACATATCAGAGAGCTACAGTTTGAATCAGTGAAACAATAGTTCTTGCTTGAGACTCAAACCTGAGAACAAAAACATAAAATAGAACAAGCCCCAGCACTTGCTACAAGAGTAGCCAGGAGATCAGCAATATTAAGATAGCAGAAAAGGCAGGACCAGTATGCCTCAGTACTGACTTCTAGGGGAGCCAGGAACCCCAAATGAGACACAGAAGAGGTGGAACAAGCATGTGGCAAGAAGAGTGTAGCCACTCTGCTCAACTGCTGAGATTTACTATTCTTCTCATAAATGAACCCCAGCACAACACATAAAAAACACCAGCAAGTCCAAAGCGATAGTACAGTGAGTAGAGCATATGTTTTGCATGCAGCCAATCTGGGTTTGATCCTCAGCATTGAACATGATTCTCTGTGCTTTCCAGGAGTAATTTTTGAGTGCAGAACTAGGAAGAACTCCTAGAAGCTGGTGGGTATAGTTGGAAAACAAAATAAAAAACAACCACTATACTACAAAGGTCACAGTGAGGAAAAAACAAAGAACCCTCTATGTTTAGAGAATGAAGATGGTAGATTTAACGACCCAATTAGAACTGGTCATCAACAACACCTATCAGATAAGAACTTTAAAGAGGAAATGTTGAGGATGTACAAAGAAATAAAAGAACTAATGAATGAATGAAATGAACAACTAATAAGACTCCAGAGGATATGAGAGTATAACTGAGAAAATTTCAAACTGAAACAAAAGGATTTTTTTGCAATATCAGTCTTAATCTGCTAATGCAAACAAAAGGATTTTAAAAATTGGTATGTAAAATGAAAAATGCACTCGAAAGCCTCACCAGCAGGGTAACAGCTGCTAAAATAGAATATAACTGATCTGGAAGATTAGCTGTGTAAAACTTCCATACAGAAGAGATCAGAAAAAATATCCTTAAAATAAATGAAAAGAAGGTGGATAAAATCAAAATAATTAGACAACAAAAGAACACTGCAATAAGTTAAATAGAAACGACATAAGAATCATCTGACCCAGGAAGGAAACCCCATGAAGAAATAGGAGTCAAGTACATCATTGCTCAGAAGTTTCCAGAAATGAAGAGTGTATACACCCACCTTTTAGATGCCCAAATGGTATCAGCTAAAAAGAGATGAAATAAAAGCAATTGAAGGCATATCCTACTTACAATGATGAAAACCAGAGAAAGAATACTGAAAGCAGAAAGATCAAGAAGTGTCTATTTATTTTCTTGTGTCCTCTTTTATTTATTAAAATAGTGGTTTGTGGTTTTCTTTGTAGAGATCTTTCACCTCTTAGTTGATTGAGATATTTGATTTTCTAAGTAACAATTGTGAATAGTACTGATTTGTAATGTCTCTTTTTCTTTCTTTATTTGTATATAGAAAAGATATGGTTTTTTTCATAAATGATATGGATATTTAAATTTAAGAAAAATACTGGGGTAATAACTTGGGTGGAGTAATTTTTAAGAAGCGCTAAATTCTAATCTATCTATCTATCTATCTATCTATCTATCTCTATATATATATATTAATTTCCTCAATCTAAAGGAAATAATTTTTTGTTGTTTTGTTTTTGATTTTTTGGGGGCCACACCCATCAATGCTCAGGGGTTACTCCTGGCTCTGCACTTAGAAATCACCCTGGCAGGCTTGGGGAACCATATGGAATGCCATGGATTGAACCCAGGTCCCGGGTTGGCCACGTGCAAGTCAAATACCCTATCACTGTGCTATCACTCTGGCCTCCAAGGGAAATGTTAAAGGAGGCAGAAAGATAAAAAAAAGACAGGTAGGAATGTTCAGGATTAAACTGACACTAATCAAGAGACTGTGCCAGGAATTTGTTAGCCCTGAAAATTGCCCAAAATATTGAAAGAAAGTTTAGCACCTGAGACAAGTCCAGAAACATTCCTAACAAACCAATTCTAAAATACATGGTTCTCTGTAGATGTCTATTCAAAGTAAGAGCTTTGATCCATTTCATGAATGTGTTTTCTTTTTTACATCACGTAAAAATGTATAAAATCACTTACTGAAATGTTCTGAGCAAAGTTGCTGATAATATTGTGTTGTAATTACATTGATTGTGGTGAAATTAAAGTAATTTTTTATTGGTCTATACTTAGACCAACTTTCAAATTCTGCTTACCTGTGGATTGTGAGAAATCATTTTTAGATATGACTGTCTACTGGCTATAAGTCCACTTCATCTTTGAAAACATATGACATAACCTGCCTGAGTAAAAAGAGGCAAGGGATTTTCTGGCACTGTTAAGGTCCTGATGTTGGGCAAACTAAAAGTTTTCATTTTGACAAAATAAAAGAAATGGGATGATGTATGTATAGGCAAAACATGCAAAACTCAACCAGGCATATAGTACTTGAAACCCTGCCTTCCTCTCATACCATATCTATGATTTTCTCTTGGTATCTGTATAACATCTGTGATAGCATTTTTAACAGAGTTTTTTGGCTTTTTTTTATAAAAAATTTCTAAGATTCTCTGAATTTTTTAATTTTTTATTTGAATCATTGTAATTTACAAATGTTTTATATTTGGAGTACAGACAAACCATGTTTCAGTACCAATTCAACCAAAAGTGTTCAACTTGTGTTCAACCTCCCTACACCAATGTTCCCAGAGTCCATCCCATACCAACATCCCCTACCATAATAATAGGCTCATTTTTAATTTTGATTGTTAAAGCTTGGATCTGATTATTTCATTGTTGTTGACTCCTGCTTGGATGTTTAGATCTGTTACTTTTCAATAAATACCACCAATGCACATGAGCCAATTTAGCCCCTGTTCCCATTACTCTACATTTGCCTTCCTTTTTCACTCAGTTTTTTCTTCTCACTATAATCTGTGTTCAATGGTGTTCTAGAAATTCCCTGTTTATACCATTTCGCTTCTTCATGCAGTTATTCTAAATACCACTTATAAGTGATATATCTAAACTTCCTCTGCATGCTTCATTTAATATAATATCTTCTAGTTTCATCCATGTTACAGTAGATTGCATGATTGCATCATTCCTTACAGTTAGGTAGTTTTCCATTATATATATGTACCACATCTTCATGATCCACTTATTTGTTGTTTAGCATCTAAGTTGATTTTGTCTTTTAGCTATTGTTCTGAGTGCTGCAAGGAATAGCGGTGTGCATAAATCTTTTTGGATGAATGTTTTTATTTCCTGGGGATAAAAAAAGTAGAATTTTTGGGTCATATGGCAATACAATTCTGAGTTTACTGAGAACTACTCATACTGTTATCCATATATTGGACCAAACATCCTTCACACGAGCAATAGATGAGTGTTTCTCACCACCTCCCTGCCAACACAGATTGTTTCCAATATTTTAATATGAACCATCCTCTCCTCACTAGAGATTACATTGCTATCTTAATTTTGATCTTCATAATGATAAGTAATGGTATTTATTTCATGCATCTGTTGGTCAACAATTGGTCTTCCTCAGAGATGTGTCTATTCATTTTTCACCCCATTTTATAGGGATTTTAGACTTTATCTTAGATATAACCCCTTTATCTTTATCTGATTGTTGAGTAAAAATATTTTGTCCATGCGGTTAGCTATCTTTTAGTTTTAATCTTTGTTTCTTTTGAAATAAAGAAACTTTTAGTTTAATACAATCTCATTAAGTTTTTGTTTTGTTTTGGTTTGATTTTTGGGCCACATCCGGTGGTTCTCAGGGGTTACTCCTGGCGGTCTGCTCAGAAATAGCTCCTGGCAGACACGGAGGACCATATGGGACACCGGGATTCGAACCGACCAACTTAGGTCCTGGATTGTCTGCTTTCAAGGCAAATTCCGCTGTGCTATCTCTCCGGGCCCAATTAAGTTTTTTTTCTATAGCTCTTTCATTGACATCTTATCATTGAAGATTTTTTTGAAGACTAGTTCTTGGAGTAGTCTGTCTATGTTTTACTCTATGTGCTCTGTGGATTCAGGCCAGATCTCAAGGTTTTTGATCCAGTTTGAGTTGACTTTTGTGGAAAGTGTGAGATATGGATCCAGCTTTAATTTCTTTCACAATTTTATACAATTCTCCAAAAATAGTATTAAAGAGACTGTCTTTATTAAATTTCATGTTCTTGCCTCCTTTGTCAAAAATTAGTTGACCATCTACTTGGGAGGTTGTCACTGGATATTCTATTCTGATTCAATTGTCTGAAAGATTGTTTTTGTTCCAATGCTGTTTTTATCACTATGACTTTGTAATACAGCTTCAAGTTAGTAGTGGGATGCCTCCCAGTTTCTTGTTTTTCAATTTGCTTTTTAGCTATCCAGGGTCTTTTATGTTTCTACACCAAGTTTATAACGTAGTGTTCTAAGTCCTTGAAGAATGTTGTCTGTTTTTGGATAGAAAATGTATTGAATCTTTGTAGTTTAGGTAAGATGGTCATGCTGATAGCATTGATTTTTCTCATAAACAAGCAGGGAATGTTTTCTATTTCCTTAAATCTTCCTCAATATCTTTCTAAAGTATTTTGATGTGTTCATGTTATATAGGTCTTCCACATTTTTGCTAAGGTGATTCCTAGGAATGTGATGATTTTGACAGAACTTTATTTTATTAGTTGCTTGATTTAAGCATCATGGTTATAAAATTTATGAAAATATTTTTAGTCATACAATGTACACCACCATCCTTCACCAGTACATACTTCCTGTCAAGGATGTCCACTTTTTTCCACTCACCCCTTACATCCTCACCACATGCATCCAAAGCAGCAATCTATTTCTCTCTCTCTCTCTTTCTCTCTCACTCTCTCTCTCTCTCACACACACACACACACACACACACTTTCTCGCTCTCTCTCTCCTCTCACACACATATACACTCACTCTCCCTTTTGACACAGTGATCTGCACTATTGTCTACAGAGAGTGCCTTGCATTTTATTTTCTCCCATTTTATTGCTGAGTTCTTGTCCAGAGCAGTCAATTCCAACTATTATTGTCCTAGTAGGCCCTTCTCTACTCTAACTACACTAACCATTCTTTATGGTGAGCTACCCTGGACTGGACTTTCTGACCTTTAATTGTCTCTGGATATTCTTACCATACTATCTCTTGTTTTTCTTATTTCCCACACTTGAGATTATTCTATGTCTATCCTTTCCCTCTTGCTAATTTCACTCAGCAAAATAATATCCATGTCTATCATTGTATAATCAAATTTAATTACTTCATTTTTCCTAATGGCTGCATAGTTTTCCATTGTGTTGATATACCATTCATTCTTTAGACACTCATCTGTTGCCAGGCACCTGGGTTGTTTCCAGATTATGGCTCTTGTAAATAGTGCTGTGATGAGCATATGAGCTGGGAGGGCAATTTTTATTGTTGTTGTTGTTGCTGCTATTCATTGGATTGGTATTTCTGGATGGCATGGAAGCTCAATTTTTAGATGTTTGAGGAATTTACATATTGCTTTCCAAAAAAACTGAACAAATCTGCATTCCCAACCACAGTGAAAGAGTCCCTTTTTCCCAGCATCCACGCCAGCACTGATTGTTCTTTTTAGTTGTGATGTGTACTAGTCTCTTTAGCGTGAGATGATATATTATTGTTGTTTTGATTTGAATATTCCTGATAATTAGTGATGTGGAGCATTATTTTATATGCTTTTTGGACATCTATATTTCTTCTTTGAAGAAATGAACATTTCTTGTGAACAGTCAGAAAAAATGTTTTTTCATTTCTTCTCCCTATGTTTTGAAGTGATTATAAGATTCTTTGCTTATAAAGTTCAATCAGTGCCTTTCATATGTTAGATTTTAAGCCCATATCTGATGGATAATTGGTTATAGTTTCTCCCATTCTATGAGCAATCTTTGTATACTAGTCACAATTTCCTTTGAAGTACAGAAACTCCTCAGTTTAATGTAGTCCCACTTGTTTACCTTTGCTTCGATTTGTTTGGCTAGC